>MU227986.1:74712-85361 GCA_018584345.1 Thuja plicata | reverse complement strand
AAACATTCATAAGGTACAACATATAACTTTCCACATGCATTAACACAATGTTCCATAACTTGTTCATAAATCTAGGGAACCCTCATGTGCCTGAAATTTGGCTAAGTCTGATTTTTTTTTAAAATCCTCAAAATCTAAAATCTGCATCTTAACTCCTATGAAGCTAAAACCTATCTCAAACATCCTGGAAGGTATTTATACAAATATAAATTAAAGTATAAGAAATTAAATGTATCATACTTATACTTAAATGTTATATTTGTATAAATCCTAGACTCTCTCTCTCTCTCTCTCTCTCTCTCTCTCTCTCTCTCTTCTATTTTGTGTCTAATACAGGGCGTACGCCCTATAGGGTTCACACCCTATACTCCCTATAGGGCGTGCACCCTTTTAACAACATTCATATTTACCAAGCCTAAGGCTTGGATTTGCCTTGGAGTTCCAACCCAAAGGCTTGGAGGATTCAAACAGGCCTGAGACGTGTTTTCTAGCAAACCTACAAAAAATAACATTTTTTCTTGTGTGCTCCCCATCAGGTTTGCACATGGTTCAATAACGATAAAATTAGATGACATGATATTGCAGATCTCTCTGATAGCTATCTAACCATGTAATTTATTTTGAATTCTCATTATGTTAAGTGTTTCATCTCTAATTTCTTTTCTAAGTATGTCCGATTTTTGTCAAAAACCAACGTGTATTCATTTGGGCTTAGATTTTGGCTCATTCATCAAATTTTGAAAAAAATTACATTTTCAGAAACTAGACTCCATTCTACACACTTTAAAAAAAAGAAGTTTTGATTTTCAATTATTTTTCAATGATTTCTAGGCGGAGCACATAAAAATTTCATGTTTTAAGGATGTGTCCACTTCGGAAAATGGCAAAAAATCACACTTTAATAAAAAAATTAGCAGAAAAATCTGGGATAAACTAGATGGTGTTAGCTAATTTCTCACTAGAGCGATTTAATTTTTTTTTTTAAAAGTTAACATTTTAGGGGGAGCACACCAGACGCTATGTTATGTTTTTTCACAAAAAATAGGACCACTTTTTGTGCTCCCCCTTTTTGAGGGCCTTAATCTCTACCATTTCTAAAAACAATTAGTAGTTTAGAAACTAGATTTGGAGTAGAACAACTCTTGTTTTTGTCACATTTTAAAATTTTTAGTGTAAGTATACTCAATTTCTCATTGAAGTTCAAAGTTTGCTGATTTCAGAAAAAAGTGGCACCTTATACCCCCTTTTTGGTCCCCCATCTTTGTGCACTTACCCTCCATTATTTTATTTCTTTCTTCAACCTTTTTCATAATCTCATTGTGCTATTGTTTAATTCTAACCTCATGCTTTAGTTTTTCATTTTATTCTCTTAGTTTATCGATAATCTGTATTCTCTCAATTATTTCCACATTTATTCTGTTTGCTTCTTGAGTCATAAGGATAATGTGATTTGTGAGATCATGGTGATGCTCAACATGTCTTTGAATTTCCATTTTCTTTTCCTGTAGTTTCTCTAAAATCTTCCTTCTATCATCAAAAGAAAGTGTTCTCTCTGTTTCAGCTTGTATGGCAGAACTCATCACATCAATCATTCTTACCCACCTCTCATCTCAAATTTACCACAAATCCATCCACCTCTCACCCTCACTCTCCCACCACTCTCACCCCTCCTCAGGACTCTCTTTCTAGGTGCTCTGTCACCACCTCTTCCATTGCCCCTGGCTCCATTATCATTTGAAGGATAATCAATATCAGGTACATGCTTTTCTAGGTCTGTAAATCTAGGGAATATATGTTGAGCAAGCCACTGAGTATAATTTGTAGTCATCCCTACAACAACTATATGATATAACATGTCCAAAATCATGTGACCCATCTAGTATATCTCATCACATGCATATTTGTAGTCCACCCGTGGACCCCACATTGATCTCTTGGCCTAACCTGAGCATACAAATCTAAGTTGTGTGGTAGGTCCTAAGTCCGGTCGTACTGCCTCATCACTCTATAAAAATAGAACCACTTGATAATCAATGGAAATTGACCTATCATCCAATGTGGTGCAAACATAAAAGGTAGCTCTGTATCATCCTTATGCCATGCATCGCATCCCAAGTAAGGTTTCCACAGGACCTGATCAATATCATCGAGCCTCCATCGCTAGAACTCTAGCTCGCCCAAACGGGGCTGGACTATCATACTCTCATATAGGTAACCAAAAGGCCATCCTAGATCTCTATGCCTAGCACCGATTGACTGAGTGACTGGAATATGCTCTCATGTCTAGAGCTGTAAAACTACTACACCAGCTGATAATGCAACATCACCTTTGTACACAACAAAGTGTAACTCACGATATAACTAGGATAATACACAAGAGACCCAATCAAATCATCGAGGATTAGTGATCATTTCCTCCAAAATACAACCCCAATCAATGAAAAATCAATGAACTCACAGGTTAGGAAGCAAGAATCCTCCAATCAGTGAACCTAAAACTACCAAAAGCATTGGAAATGAGACAAACTGTGCCCATGGTATGCTCTCATCACCATTGGTAGGATCTAAGAATGCTCATCTACATGTTGCACCATCATAGACTTGATCATAATATACTAGCTCTCCTCAAGTGGGAATCCATAGTAATCTATATATATCCTCTAGTGCAATCAGAATCTCACCCAAAGGCAAATCGAAGGTATTATGGTCAGAGTGCCATCGCTCTGCCATAGCTATGAGTATCTTTGGTTCATCTAAAAATGAGGCATATATAATAAAAAGGAAAGATCAAACTGACCAATGACTCTGTGCTCCTAGGTAGTCAACTGGTCTACCATGTCCAACAACCACAGAGGTAATCCCCTGATGTATAACTTCCAGAATCGAGCCTATTTTGCAATCAAGTGGAATCATATTAGTATCATCATTTTTATGGATAATCACAAGTCAATCAAGCTATCCTATCATCCTATCACTCTTGTTGAGCACATCAAATTTTTTCCTAACTCTATCTTGTGAGAAGGGAAAATACATCAGTTATGCTATCAACCTATCAAGATTGACATCATAAAAAATTCATCAAAATGTTTAAACTAACATCACAAGCACTTGTTTCATCACATATCAGCCTAAATCTAGCAATCAATCAATCAACCAAACACAACCAAATAAGAGGATATCAGGATTCATTTTTCAAATCAGGTTATGCATCATTTCATGTGTGTGTACACATCATTTCATATCATTGTACATACAACATTATCTACGTGCTAATTTAAAGTTGCAATGAACTGTTTCATTATTTAAAAGTGTCACATCAAGGTGTACGCACTAGTTCTTCTATAGGCGCTACTTAATCTATCCTACGTGCTAGAAGAATTGGGTTTCTAAGATAGAGTTTTATATGTGCTCCTTAACCCATCATACATGCTATATCTCTATTGGACTCTACGTTGCTAAGCACTATTTCACTCTATCCTATGCGCTAATTCTAGCCGCGAATGCATTACTTGACTAGTATATGCATTAGTTTAACTGTTGTACGCACTACTTTAAAAGAAAAGAAAAAAACTAATCTAATAACACATTTAAATCCTACAAAAGAGCAGTAAAATTTGAAATTCAACAAATAGGAAGGATTGGAGTACTCACCAGAGGACCGTAATCTGTAGGACACTGGAATATGTGTCATTGCTCAAACCTATGCTCTCAAATTGGGACCACCATTACTATCATCCTTTTCTTCTCTCAGAGCAAAAGGGAGGGTAAAAAGGGAAAATGAAATATAAAAATGACATTTTACCCTCTTTAATACCTTTTTGACCTAATAAAGGGTATTTTTATCTTAACCTAATCACAAGGATGAAATTGTTTTTCAGTGGGGCACTTTTTCAAACATCAGTTTTATCAGAAATGAGATCATAATTGACCAACACATTTTTGCATTAATTGGGACTTTCAAAATATTTATCTACATCAATTTTGTTCTCATTTCTAGGGTAGCAAGATATCATCAAGACACGAGATCAATTAATAAAATATGGGGCATCAAAATTTCTTCATCATTAGTGGGGCATCACATCAGGGTTTTTCAAGAAATCAGTTGCATCAGAAAATCAATCATTGAGATCAAATCAAACATTAAACATCAGACATTTCTTTTAACCAATGCACTTCACACATCAAGCTAGAGTATTTTCTCTAAGATTTTCTTTGGGCCTCTGGTGCTGATGGCCATGGTTTTCATAGGGTTGCCTGGGAGTTCTGTTGCCTTCCTCGTGACTCTGGTGGCCTTGGCCTTCTCTCCACTTAGAGGCAGGGACTTTCTCTCTGTGCAAAGTGGATTATCCATGCTCTTACTGGTAATGAGGCCTGGAAAATTCTTGTCTGGCACTGCAGCTCTTCGGGTTTTCCTGTTCACAAGCTAAATTGGAAAGGCATCGGTCTCCAAACCTTACTCACTATGAAGGAACCTGTTCAAATCTAGGGTACCTTCATCATCAAGAGAATTTGGAAAGCTTGGGAAGCTTTTAAGCCTTGGCTCCGATGGGATGGTGATGCCTTTCGCAATGGTCTATCTTTTAATCAACAAAGCCTCTGGTGGTCTCCGTTGTTTTCTATTCAAGGAATCCCTTTGGCTAAGACTCAAGGGACTAGTGCTCTGCATTTTTTCAAACGTGGAATCTGGACTCCCAAGGACCTCTTCTCTAGAGCCTCTTTGGGTCTCTATTCATGGGAGGATATGCAGGTGCAGTATCGTTTGGCTCGTTCTAATCTCCAGACTTTTGATCTTTCAGTTTCTGTGATTCCTGCCAACCTGCTTCATAAAATTTGCATTCAATCTATTAGGCCTTGGTGGAAGGATTGGAAATGGTACCCTACCATGCCTTTCAGCCATTTTAAGCCATGAATGGGCTATAGGTCATTATCTCCTCATCTTTCGATGATAGATACCCTTAATCAGAGATGGCATCTTCATTCATCCACATCCCACTGGAGCTCTTGCTTTCAAACCATCTGGGCTTCCATTACGAAGCCTAAGATGGCTCTCTTTGCATGGTGCCTACTTTTTCAAGGGCTCCCAGTTGGCCCTAGGCTCAAACATCTTGGTGTTCAAGACCCTTGTTGTCCCTTCTGTGGTCACCCTGAATCCTTTCTACACATCTTCTAGTTTTGTAGGAGAGCTCAACAGTATTGGCAGTGGATTCATGATTTCTTCAAGCCTTTTCGGCCTGAGCCTTTCTCTTGGCACATGATTGTCTTAGGAGATTCCCCTAGACTTCCCTCCAAGTTTACCCAGATTTGGCATACTTTCAGGATGGAGATTTTGTTCACATTATGGAAAGATAGGAATGCTTTTTTTTTTCACATCTTTCTTGATATGAATGTTTCTCTATATAACAAGGCTTGCATATGTAAAAATGTTATGATGCAGATTCAAGTTCAGGCCAATAAAGTGGCCCTCGAGGTGGCTCACCTGCAGGAGCTGCTCAATCATTCAGGCAATGCTCCCTGTACTGTTGCACGGGTTCCGCCTGATGCTATTTCTACTAAAGGTACTCCTCCCAGAGGCTGTCGCCACGGGCGCAGCTCCTCGGTGCGCTGCTCACACACTCCACGTTCACAGGATCCTCGCCCCCACTCTCTGAGAGGTGGCGGCGATGGTTGGCGGCACCGCTCAGATTCTCCACCTCGCCGCTCTTCTGGGTGGTCTCTGGCACCGGCTCAGTCTGCCCCTCTTGATGCTCCTAGTTCTCACCGTGGCTCTGGTTGGCCTCCTGCCACCTCCTCCAAGTTTCCCTGCCTGGCTTTGGCCATTTTGCCACCCAGGGCGGAAGAGAAAGAAAGAGAAGAAGCTGAAGATGATGGGTGGTCACTTCCCGACCCTCCTGTCAACCCCAATGATGTGTGGGGTTCTGATGATAAAGACCCTCCTCCTTCTGCCACTGCTATTGCTGCATAATGGCTATATGCCTTTTTTTTTTATGAATAGTTGTGCTTTGTATCCGACTTGGCCGTGTGAACTTTGCGGGGTGATTTTTATGTCCCCCGGCCCCTTTTTTGTGGATATGTAACTTTGATAATTTATTAATTGAAAAGGCACTATTCATCAAAAAAAAAAAGAGGGGCATTTGTAGACATGTGAAATTGGTCAAGATAAATCAAATAGAAATGAAGTGAGCAAATCAAGAAAATTTTGAATTAATTGAATTATCAAAAGCCTTTGGATTAATTAAATCAAATAATAAAATAATTGTGCAATTGATTTTAATCAATTAATTGCATAATTAAAATCAAATTAATTCTTACCCATTCAAGGGTGCACATGGCTAAAACAATTCAATTAAATAATTTAATTAATTCCTAAATTTTGTCACCCATCGCATGGGAAAATCAATTTCAACTAATGGGAATTAAGAATGGAGCTCACATGGATCAAGCCCAAATTGATCCTCCATCACACATCTTAGAAGTGCATATTGACCACTCCTTTTGTCCCCTTATTTGAAACCACCATTTAAATTCTCTTAAGCTTTGAGATAACTAACTTAACCTAACCCTAATCAAGGTTAAATCAATTCTACCCCCACCCTTGGGAAATCCTTTAAATATAGGCCATTTTGAGTGCAAAAGATATCACAGACATTCATGAGCTAAGCATCATCACTATAGGCAATTTGATTTGGAATTCATAGCTTGTATTTGAGTTCAATTTTCATTTTAGTGATCATCTTTGAAACATTTAGAGTATTTTGTGAGCTAAATAAGCATAATCATCATCAATAGCTTCAATTCTCATTTTAGGACTATCATTATGGATGAATAAGCTGAGAGCATGCTATTTTATTTCCTAGATAAAGAGCCATGAGATGCTCATTGTTTGATTTTCAATTCATTTAGCTAATCTTTGTTAAATCTTTGTTGAATTGATTAGATAACAAGTTAATTTCATGAAACTATGAATTTCATATACACAGTGGGCCATGCATGATTTTTTTGAAATAGATAAATAATATTTAATAAGAAAGAGAATCACTAGATAAATTATGCATGTTCTTGAGAGTATATCTTTACCATATTCATAGACAAAAAGGTGAGAAAGACTAAGCATAAAAAAAATAAAAACTGTAATAAGGTAGTATCAACACTTGGTTAGGGATTTGAAGCAATAAATGTAATAGCCAATAGAACCAAGAAGCAGGGACACATTTTAAGAAGATTAAAGATAGTAAATTTGGAAGAACAAAATGGATCATATCTATTGAATACATTCAAATTAAGAACTCGTATATTCACATGTTGTATAGGGATTTGAAGCAATAAATGTAATAGTCAATAGAACCAAGAAGCAGGGACACATTTTAAGAAGATTAAAGATAGTAAATTTGGAAGAACAAAAGGGATCATATCTATTGAATACATTCAAATCAAGAACTCATATATTCACATGTTGTAAAGGACCAATATATCTAAACACATGCATTAAAACTATCTTAAATGTTACAAATTGAGAGAAAATGAAAAAAAATCTTGAATCTTGGAAAAAAATTCTAAATATTATCTCAACAAGATATTCACGTTTATCTAAGAAAAATAGGTGATAAAAAGGAAAGAAATAATAAAATGTAAATATATTCCCATTCAAAAATATTGGACTTCATCATTTAACATTTTGTACTTCCAAAACTTTTATTTTCTCTCATGCATTTCGCTCTAGATATTTTAATTTTCCTTTTCTCATTTTACTTGATTTCACCCTTTCTTTAAAATATTTATCATAGGATTAGTTTTCCTATTTCCTTCTTGAAGTATACATTTAGGGTTTTATACTCCTAATTTTTTAAACTATGTTTTCTTTAAAAATTTAGGTGCTTTAATTAAAAAGATGTGTGGGTCTTTGTATTCTAAATAAAGGTTCTAAATTAATATTTTTAACATAATTCATTTTAATTTATATGGAAACTATTTATTTTTTTATTTATTAACATGTGCTCACCACCTACCAAACAACATTTCATGCCATCCAAATGGACCAATCATGCTACTTGAGAGTCACAATCTCCTAGAAAACCTTTTTAAATCATTGGGAGCCATGTAAATTTTTAGATCAATTGTTGTTCATTTAAAACATATGCACACCACACTTTACAATTTAACTTTTCTTTTCTTTTACTTTAGTTGACAACTTTAATATTTGATTTTTTTTACCTATGTCTCCTTCATGTATTAAGATGGATATGACAAACAATGGTGTTACTTTACAACAAAATTTAACAATGTAACCTTATTCAATCTCTAAGGGATGACTACTATAAGATTAAATAATAATTGTTTACCCGCTGGGGTAACCTAGTTTACTAATGCATAGACGTTGTATGGAAATACAAATACGTAAGATAAACCAGAAAATATCAGAGTCTTCATTAATCATTCATAACTTGAGTACATTTACAACAGTCTTTATCCACATGCCTTTCGAATAAAAGTACATTGCTTATATAAACCCGAAGGGGTGTGACCAAACATCACCAGCCATTCCCAACCGCCGTCTGATAGTAACCAAGTACCGTCGGCTACACATAATATAACAAACATAACATAAAGTAAGTACTATGGCTAACAATAATTGTATGTCCATATTGAAAAAGGATTG
This sequence comes from Thuja plicata, assembly GCA_018584345.1. Lineage (NCBI taxonomy): Eukaryota > Viridiplantae > Streptophyta > Pinopsida > Cupressales > Cupressaceae > Thuja > Thuja plicata. Next base: position 76,708 of record MU227986.1, on the reverse strand, counting down.
TTATACCTATTTTGTAACATGTGAAACCTCCTCCCTTCGATGTTGGCTTCTCATTTGTATGCATGATAGTCTGCATTCTCTTCATATTCACATATCTAAACACTTTCATACAATACTTCTATCTATTGGGTTTCATTCATTTTTAAGGTTATGGGATTAAATAACTCCTTGCCTTTATCTATTTATACATGGTCATTTTTCCCTTTAGTACACTGAGGATGGTTGTGTATGTCAAACTTTTATTCTAGCTCAATAGTTCCAAAACTCTCCAATTAAAGATGGTCTAATTTGGTACAATCGGTATAGAAATTCAAACTAATAATCATATTCTAAATGAAAATACTGCAAATGATAAATTAGCTATAGATTAACCTCATTATTGTGCCTAGGATAATTTCAAAGAAAACCATATATTGTTTAAAATTTGGAGTGCAAATCATGACTACTACATCTAGTTTGTCACCAATGTTGGACACAAAAATCAAAATTCAGTTATAGTGAAACAAATTATACTACATAGAGCATGCACAAATTTTATATATACTATTATTATTTGTAGGTCCCAATCCATAAAATAATATGGATATTAATGGTGGATAGTAGTAATCTAGGTCACCTAGGACAAAACATATGGCTATTTAGAGCATGTCCTCTCATCCTTGCTAGGATTTAGGTGTCATCAACCTTGTAAATCCTTTAATTATTTGTTCCTTTAATGTTATTTTTAAATTTCCCATAAGAGTTGAAACCATTTAACCAATGGAGTTGAAAGAACTCATGTTAAGAAAAAGTCACTATTATTGTTTATTTTCTAGGAAAAGGACAAAAAAGCTAGGCCCCCCTTTTGGAATATCCTATTTTGAGGTGTATGGACACTTACAAGGACTTTTAAGTGCATGTATTATTGTCATGGAAATCATCACGATCCTTATGAGAAAATTTATGATAAAAGATTGGTATCATGGTCCATATGTGTCCAAATTGGTTAGATTCCATATGATAGCTATGGAGTTGGAGATACTCGATTTGAGATATAAAACTTTTTTAGGAACCATTCCAGCCACCATTTCATCTTTACAGGCCATGAAAAACCAAACAGTGACAACTAAAAATTTTCATGTTGAAACTGATATGAGTAGCTATTTAGATCGACTGACAATCATTATTAAAGCACAGGAGATGGAGTTTGTAAGATCATTGTCACTGGTAAAATGTATTGATCTATCAAACAACAATTTAACAGGTGGAATTCCTCTAAACATGGGATTGCTCGAGGGTTTGGTTACTCTGAATATTTCAACAAACCATATTATGGGTGAAATATCCAAGAATTCTTGTTCTCTTTTGTTGGGTTGTGTTGGGAATGAGCTTTGCAATTGGGTTTTGTTGGGTTGGGTTGGGAATGAGCTTTGCAATTGGGTTTTCTTTTGTAATTGGAGTGTTGTGTCTTACCACAACTTCGAATACAAATTTTTTTCAGATCATGGACAACATTATCATTTACCTTTTTGAAAGATGCATAAGGTAGTTGTCTCCTATAGCTATGGTGGACGTTTAGCTATATTCTATTACTATGGTAGAAATTTTTAAGATTTCCCTTCCATTAGATTTTAGAGATTATTTTTTTACAATATTGACCTACCAAATAATATTTAGGTCATTCTATTACTGATTTTGTAAGCACATGAGTTGTGAATATCATTATATATTTTTTCTTTGTTTTCATATGAATCATCGTACACACTTATCTATAAATTGGGAGTAGGGTACTCATTTTGCTCCTTATTGTGATTGATCAACTAGTGTTTATGTCTTATTTCTTTTTGCTATGTCTAGGTCACTGATTTGTCTTTAGCATGGAGGCTATTTGTCATGATTTATAAAATTTTTGATAACTAAACAATTATTTAGCTCCACAATTTCTTTTAGCATTTTCAAATTACATGTGTGTGTGTGTGTGTGTGTGCACACTTGTGCGCGCGTGCATATATATATA
>MU227986.1:61621-74612 GCA_018584345.1 Thuja plicata | reverse complement strand
GAGAGTTTCTTTCTTTTCATTGTTTTCAAAACTTTGCTGATGGAAATCATGTTATAAATATATATATATATATATATATATATATATATATATATATCAAGCTTCTTGCAAAAGATATGAAAGAATGTTAGTATAGTGGGTTGAAAAGGAAATCAAAAGGTGAAAGGCTGCAATGCATATGCATTTGAAATAGGTGATGTTTGGGTTCATTTTCTACTCTTTCAGGTGCGACACTACAACAAATGTATGTCTTCAATACATTTTCCACAGTCCCTAAAAGTGGATGATTTTCACTATTTGAAAGCTTGGATCCGTTCTCTGATGTTTTACGATCCTGTTGGTGAAAATCGCATGAGATTTGGAGTTGAAATGAGAAAGTTATGGTGCGGCGGGATTTTTCATTCTGGGTACTCCATGGCGGGAAATGGAGTTTTAGCTACTCCGTGGTGGGATTCGCACTGACCAAGTGCGAAATCCGCAAGCCTACATAAGTCATCATCAAGCTTTAAAGAAATTTTTATTATTATTTAAGTGTTTCACACCGCATGTGCCTTAAGTTAAAAGAAGACTCATGCAATTAAATTTGACATGCGGAAATATGACCAGTGACTACTCCATTGCAATGGCGCACCTGTTTTCCCAAATCTCGCCAGCTCTGTTTTTGAAGATTTTAGAGTTATTTTTAAAAAAATTGATAACATGGGTTCTCTTGAAATGTATCGAAGATGATTTCATCTTGAGGAAGTTTTGACTGAAAATGCTTGTAGATGGTCGAGGCGGGATTTCCAAATTTTAGTGCTCCAAAGCCTTCAGATGCTCAGAATGGGAATTCACGTTTTGGGTGCTCCAGAGGCATGCCGGCTATGATATTTAAAGTTTGTAATAGTTTGCAAAGAGTGATGCTTTTCATTGTATCAAAACATAGATCAAAGCTTCATGTCTTCACAATCTCAGTGCATCAAATAGCTCTCACATATGTTACATTTCCAGCTTTCGAACATGTGTCAAACTTCACCACAGTGCCGTGTTGCTGGTCTTGATCAGGGAATCAGGTGCCCAATATATGGATCAAGGAATAGTTTTACGAAGTCATGAACAACCTGTTAATGAGTTAAGATGGCTGAAAAGTTCAATTGATTCCCATTTCAATAATGAGCGTATGTATAATGACTACAATCGGGTGTGGATAGGCAGAAATTAAAGACTGTTCTGTATGTATAGTAGAGACGAATTCATACTCATTCCATGCATTTTCCACAATTCATAAAAGTTGATAGTTTTCAATTTTTGAAGGCATGGATTGATTCTTTGATGTCATACGATCGTATTGGTGAAAACTGCATCGAATTTGGTGTTGAAATAAGGAAGATACAGCCTGGCGGGATTTTAAGTTTCAACTTCTCCGTGGCGGAATTCTACCTAAGAAGGTAATTTTCCACAAAGGCAGAAAAGAAGGAGGAGCGCTGAATCAAGAAAGACTCAAAGCGAAGAATTAGAATTCAGCTTCTCCATGGCGGAATTCTACCTAAGAAGGTGATTTTCCACAAAGGTAGAAAAGAAGAAGGAAAGCGGAGAATTAGAATTCAGCTTCTCCGTGGCGGAATTCTACCTAAGAAGGTGATTTTATGCAAAGGTAGAAAAGAAGAAGGAGGGATGTGGTGGACCACACAACATGTTTTTGAAGCACTTTTTCAATTTTTTGGGTAAGAGAGAAATGTTTAAATGTTGACTCGAAAATTAAAATAAAGCATTGGCGGAGAACTGAAAATTGCTTTCTCCGCAAGCGGAGTTCTAACCCATAGAAAGATTTTCCGCAAGCAAAGAAATGCACCCCATTTCTGATTTTCCGCAAGTCCACGGAAAACAAAAAAGTAAGGAGAAAGAGCGAAGAATAACGAATGCGGTGCCCAGACATGAAGAGTTAGTTCCAATAGTGGTTGCTGCCAAAGCTTATCAGACAAAGATGGAAAAAGGAAAGGAGGCTAAATGATTTAACTTCCCCTTTCTGTTTCTTTTCCCTGGTAATTAGTTAGCGACAGAAGCAGTTTCTTGCCATCTGTCATTTAGAGGGAGATGAACCGATTAAACTGCCTTTGTAATGGTCTTCCCCTGGCTCTATATTTATGAAGTTGAAAGATTAATGAAAGGTCAGAAATTTTTTTGGTGTGGGATACTTGATGTTGCAGAGACAATTGAAAGTGTTTTATGTCAGAGATTTTCTGTTCCATTAGCTTAGATTTGTAGTTGAACGGTTCTTTCTTTAAAACCCAAGTTACAGTAAGAAGGAAAGGATGTTTCTTTCTTTTGTTGCATGGATGTGAATAAACCTCAGTAGGATGTGCTGTGGAATATTCGGAGAAGGATTCATTAGAAGTTTTCATCATTTCATTTATCTCTTTGTTAGTAGTTGTTGTAGATTAGTTAGCGCTGAGCGTATGAATTCATAAGATGTGTGAGTTCTACAGCTTGGTTTAAAGATTAGAAAGCTCTCCTTGCCTGGATTAAGTTTTGTTTAGGCTTAATTCGGTTTTCCTCTTCTGCTCTCGGGTTAAGAGCATACCCTGTGTTAGTTTTAGGATCAAGACATAATTCATTGCATATCATTCCAAAAGGGAGCTGTACCTACCAATTCAGAGAAAAGCCAGTAATCTGAGAATGACTTTTCAACTGTTGTAATCAGATATTGTTCATAATTTGGGCACTAAGAGTCATATTTCTAAGAAGTAGAAAAGGACAAATCTGTTTACCAACATGGTTGAAGGGGTTACACACAATTAGTAGTTGATGAAAGATAGGAAACCACGGTAAGTGTAGTAGAAAGGGAGGTGGAAAGAGAGAGAGGATCATAGGATTGAGGAGAGGGTATTGAAGTAGGAGTAGGGGAGAAGATGGGATGGAAGCAACACAAGATGAGCATCCAACCACTGAAAGGATGCGAGCATGGGAGATGCGAGGAGATACCTCAGTGATGGAAGGTAAAGGAGCATGAAAAAAAGAAGGGGGAAGAACACAAAATATACAAAGGTGAGGGAGAAAGGAGTGAGGTGGATATGGGGAGGGGTGACATAGTAAAATTCAAGGAGGTAAAAACTGGGACAAAAGAAATAGAGGGATCAATTTGCGGAGAAGGGACGATGAAAGGCTCTTGGCACTGCTAGACAACAGAGATAACGCGTATAGAGGATGAAACAATCAAAGGTGGAGGAACGATACAAGAAGCTTGGATTGGATGCATATCAGGTATCATGGGAAAAAGATAAAATAGGCGGGGAGGTGGAAGGAGCAGGGTGATCACACAAAGGCCTCGACATATTAATATAAAAAACCACCTCAAAAATTTGAACAAATAAATCACAATCAATGGAAATTACTGATTTAACTGAAAATAAATCATCTCTAAGAATGGATTGTCTCCAATTACCCAAAGGACAATCAAATTTACAAACATAAGGAGTAATCATTGATTTAGTTGCAAGTATTCAAACCATGGTAGAGAGTTTTCTCTCTTTCAAACATCGATCGGTTCTAACAAAGGTACCAAAAGAATTCCCTAGTGTCGTTAAAATACACAACTCATTAAACTCATACGACAGATTGGGGAGTGAAAACCAAATGGGAGATTCTTGATAGAGATTTTTCCCAGGTTGAAAAAAGGGCTTATATGGTGAGAGCAATACAACATTACCCTTTAGATTAATATATGGCCTAGTTAATGAATACTCTTTTTCCTCGATAGTTTCAAAAATAATTACAAAGGAATCTGATGATAGAGCTTTAAAATATAAAATGCCAAAAAGTTTAGATCTAATTTCCTTCAACAATTTAGATAAAGAATTTGATTTCCCCATACCTCAATATTCACACCTCGATCTATTAATTCATTACCCCACTAGAACTCTAATGTGTTTTCGATAATAATCTCTCGGATAGAGTTTCATACCTTCTTCATTTTTAAACCATTGTGATTATCTCTAGGCGGCAGAAAGACTACTTCTCCATCATTGACAGTCACACCTGAATACAATGAAGAGGATTTGATAACACCCTCCTAGCCATGATCCGAGGAGCCAATGTGATGAGGGTTTCGAAGCCATTTTTAAAATCGTAGCTGAGGTCTTCTACTCGCCGTAGGGAAAAACCAATCTGCCATAGAAGCCCCAGAATTGAAAATGTCCACCCATTTCCCATTCTTAAAAACCCATTAGGGAATTTTTTTTTCTTGCATTGTATGATTTAGAAAATCATGGGAATGATTCTAAAAACTAAGAAAATATGTTGATCTCAAAGGATGCAGAATTACCATGTCCTGCCAATTCCCTTTGTGAAAAACCCATTGAGGCATAGATATCACAGGGAGATTTTCTCATCAAAGTCATTAAAGGGCAGGTCACCCAAGCAATCCTTCACAGTCATTGTCCAAATTTTTTTTCAGGAAATGGCTATCTATTGTATGCAATGAAAATTCAGTACTCATTTTTCAAATCCCTGTTGTAGGCGTCTAAAATTAAGGCGCCATATTGATACATATCTGCTAATTGAAGACTGAAATATGATCTTCTCCAGATCTAATCCAATGATTTCCCCCTCAAATTGATGTCTTTCTGCTAAGGCAACGTCTATGCAGCCATCAGATTCTCTAATGTTACCAAGGAGGGACTTAATTTTTTTTAGTCTTTTTTTTAACTTTCCTTTGTAAAAATTGAATTTCTGATGGCTACATAGACACTGGCTTCTGCTAATGTCTCTAAATTGTGATGAAATCCATGAACCATTTTAAACCTGCATAGGGGCGATGATGTAGCTGATGTGTTCTTCATGCGTATAAGACCCATACACAAAGATTGCTGAAAAATTGGAGTTTTCTTTGCCCAAGCCTCCAAAATAGAATACGTCACCGAGTTTGTGGAATCAACGACACTTAAAATAAAATATCCAATGTGGCAGGAAATCGCACCTTAAACAATAGGAAATCGCCCAACAGGAACAAGATATCTGGTTGCTCCTTTTGTCGCAAATATCAGGATGATGGTTATTCTTCTTCAAGGAGGACAAATTTTGTTTTACTAAAAAATATTATTGTAAGACATTTTTTAGGGTTCTTTTGATAATTTATTTTCATATTTTTGTGGTCACTGAGGCTAGGGCACATCAAATTTTCTATCTGCGTTACAGAGGATGAACTTTTATTGTTTGGCTGGAAAATGTGTTGAAGAGGGCGCGAAAACTATTTCCCTGAATCTGCTTTGACCTCCTTCCCTGAATCTGCTTTTCTCTTCGTTGCTATATTTGTGGGGTTTGTTAATAAGAAATATAAACCTCAAATTTATTTGGATTTTGTGAAGCAATTGTAATCATTGATAAGTCATTCATTCTCTTTCAAATTTGTCATTCTAATTAGAATGCGAAAGTAGATTCTTTGTTTGTAGTTTTGGAATTGAAATACCCTCACTAATCTATTCTCTTGAACAATTTTGTCACCATCTATGAGTAAAATTGTCGAATGACGCTAAACTTGGAAATCAGATTTCATTGCTGATGAAATCCTTACATAATTAAATTAGAATACTGGAAAAACATTCTGCTAGGGTTTCATGTGTACGGCATCCTGTCTGTGTTTCCACTCTGGGCCATCCATCTGTCATACAACATTTATTGCAGGATCTTTTTTGCATTAGGGTTAGCCTTTAGTATGGCTCCGGCCAACTTCGGCCTAGCAGTTGCTGCTGGTGCGCGAGTTGAAGCTTTGGATAGCCATGGTGCCTCCTCTGAACAAACGTCCCCGCAAGTTCGTCCCGAAGGTCTTTCACGAGGTAACCCTGATATTGTTCTTAATCCACAAGAATTTGATTCTGCTTGTGAATGGTTAGAAAAACATACGTTGATTGGATATTTTGTGGGTCGTACTCCTCCTAAAAATATTCTTAAAGATTGGGTCAACAAGAGCTGGACCCCTCATGGGTTCTGTCTTGACGGTGTGCAAAACCTTACCAAAGGTTTTTTCCTTTTCCGGTTCGCTAACCCCTCTCAGGCGGAAGCAGTTTTTAGCCGTGGACCCTGGACTGTTAGGTCCTCCCTGTTAGTTTTTCAGAAATGGTCTCGAGATTTTACTGTCTCAGACGAAAAAAAAACTTAGGGTTCCAATTTGGGTCGAGTTCCCTGGCCTCCCTTTGCCATGCTAGTCGTTTATTGAGTCTATTGTTAAGACCGTAGGCAAAGTCATTGTCATGGAGCATGAAAATTTTTTCAATGCCTGTCCGCAGAAGCGGATCTGTGTTGAGGTCAACCTTTCTAGGGATCTCAAGGGAACTATTGAAATTCAGATTGGTTCTCTCACCATCTCTCAAAAGGTGCTTTATTTGAATCTGCCCAACACTTGTTATCGATGTCAATCGGCAGAGCACAAGATCAAAGATTGCCCGCTGGCTACCCCTCGGGTGAAACCAGCGCCTAAAGACGTGCTGGTCAAAGCTGCCGATGCTGGAAAAAAAGAAGAATGGACTACAGTTATGCGTAAAGGCCGGAATGCCTCAGGCCCTAAGACGACACTAGCCTCTGCTGCTGTGTTGCCATCTTTGGATGCGCCCGTTGGTCATTCTCCGCCAGTTGATACCCCACCAGTGGTGCCCTTTGTTTCAAACCCTATTTCACAGGGGAAAAGTTCAGCTGCAAAGCCATCCACTCCAGAAGTGGTGCTTGTGCCACGAGTGGTTTCTTTGCATACTTCCAGGGCTATGCATCGGTCTTGCAGTCCTGATGGACACGCGGATGACCCAGATAAAAGGCGGTTCACCTCGTCTGGAGAATTTCTCCCCAGCTTTGGTTCTGTTCCAACCTACTTGCAGAATAGCTTCTCCTCTCTTGGGGATGAGGAAGCCATGCAAGAGTTTTTATGATTTTTTTGTCCTGGAATGTGTGAGGTCTCACTGACCTCTCCAAAAAGTACTATGTTTGTGATACTCGTCGCAGACTTTAGAATCTGGACGTGCTTTGTTTACAAGAAGTTAAAATTTCTGGGTTTTTGCTTAACTCTGCCTGTCGTGTCATATGGCTGGACGACATTGTTTTTTCTTCTCAACATGAAGCTGGCAAAGGCGGAGTCATTACTATTCTGTCACCTCACCTTCATTCTTGTGTTATTGCGCATGGATCTGACCTGATGCAACATGTAACCTGGATTTTGTTATCTCTGCATAATCATTCTTTTGGTGTAATTAATGTTTATGCCCCCAATGATGCTGTTGAAAGATCTCAATTATGGTACTGGTTGGCAGACAACTTGCCTCTAGCTACTTGGGTTACGTGTGGGGACTTCAATATGGTTGAGTTGGCTGCTGACAAGGAAGGAATTTTTCCTTTTAGCTGGACAGCTGGGGAGAGAGAAGCCTGATATCACATGCACAATAAATTGGGCCTTTTTTATCCCAATGCTAACCGCCGCCAACAGGGTGGGGTCTGGCATACTTGGTCTAATTTTAGAGCGGGTTCTGACCGCATATTTAAGAGACTAGATCGTGCTATGATAACAGCTCAATCTTTTTTCTCCTTTTCTGAAGATCGAGGCCTACCTATCATTCCTCTGACAGATGTTACCTTGTCAAATCACTTCCCCATTTACTTTTCCATTACCTGGCAGTCTGGCGCCAGGAGAGCTGTACAGACACAATTTTTTCTTAACACATCTGTGCTGACACACAATTCCACTATAGCCCACATTCTGCAAGTTTGGAATTTAGCGTCTCGGCCCCATAGTGATACTGGATGGATTCAATGGTGGAATGATGCCATTGCCTGCACTGTGAGGTTTCTTTGCATCTATGGCCGTCAGTTAGCCTATTACAGAAAGCGTGCTTATGAAGCTAATACTAAGGCTCTACGTAGTGCTGCTGAAGTGCTTACATTGAACCCCTTCGATACTGATCTCTAGCTCAAGCTGGCCCAGCTCTACCATGAGAAGCAAATTGCTGATGCCTATGCTGCTCGTGGTGCTCAAATCAAAGCCCGCCTCCATTGGTTGGAGGTGGGCGACAAAGCTTCTATGGATTTTTTTCAGGCTCTCAAAGCTTTTCATACTAATGTTGGTATTCAAAAGATAAAGCAAGGATCTGAAACCCTCACTGAGCTTCTAGCCATTCTTCAGGCCTTTGTCCAGCATTATGAGCATGTCTTTGCTTCTTAGGGCAATTCAGCTGCTTGGGATGAAGCTCTCAAGGCTTGTATTGCTATTACTCCAAACCGCCTAGCGGTTGAGCAGCGTGCCTTCTGTGAGCAAATGCTTACCATTTTAGACCTCAAGGAGGCGAATTTCTCTATGGCCAATGATAAATCTCCAGGATGCGGTGGCTTCCCCTGTGAATTCTACAAACACCTCTGGGATGCTATGGGTCCTGACTTGCACAAAGTTTACCTCAAAGCTTTTCACAACAAAAGTTTGGGGAACATAATTAACAAAGGGAATATAAAATTCATACCTAAGTCTGGTGATCCAGAGGATATCTGCAATTGGAGGCCCATCACTTTGTTTAATGTCTCCTACAAGATCATTGCCAAAGCTTTAGCTCTCAAGATCAGACATCTCCTTCCCCTTATTGTTTGTCCTGAGCAAACTAGCTTTATCAAGTCTAGGTATATTCTTGATAACATCATTGCTGTTTGGGAAGGGATGGAATGGGCTCGTCAATCTAAAAAGGCTAAACTGTTCCTCAAAATTGACTTTGCTAAAGCCTATGACTGCATTGAATGGCCTTTCATTCTTGCTATGCTTCAAGCTCTAGGGTTTGGTCCTCACTTCTTGCAATCTATGGAAATTCTATTTGGAGATGCTTCTACTTGCATTACCATCAATGGGGCCCAATCTGATACTTTTGGGCATTTTAGATCCATCCGGCAAGGTTGTCCGCTGGCTCCTGCCTTATATGTGCTTGCTGCTGAAGGCTTTGGGTATTTGCTTGCCAACTCTATTTCTGCTGGCTTGGTCCAGGGCATTTCCCTTCCTGATTCTTCTTCCCAGTTGGTCAATGGACATTTTGCTGATGACTCCTTTCTCACTCTTATGGAGGATGAGGAGAACATTTCCAATGCCTTGCAGTGCCTGGACACCTTTTGTCAAGCCTCTAGATCAGCCATTCAATGGTGTAAAACTCTTTGTTTCAGACAGTCCTTTCTTCCAGCCCTGCCCTGGCTTTCTAGTTTCAGCTGGAAATGGGTGCAACATGGAGAATTTTTTCACTTCCTGGGCATCCCTTTTTCCTTTCATGGCTCTGCGGTGGAATTATGGAATGCTATGCTTACTAAAATAGAGAAAAAATTGCATTACTGGATTTACAAGCCGCTCTCTCTTGCGGGGAAATTCCAGATTTGTTCCAAAGTGTTGGATGTTACCCATGTTTATTATTCCTCTTGTTGGGCTCCCTCTAAGGCCTCTTATCTCAAGCTTGAGTGTCTGCTCAGAGACTTTCTTTGGGCCTCTGGTGCTGATGGCCATGGGTTTCATAGGGTTGCCTGGGAGTACTGTTGCCTTCCTCGTAATTCTGGAGGCCTGGGCCTTCTTTCCACCCAGAAGCAAGGGCTTTCTCTTTGTGCGAAGTGGATAATCTGAGCTCTCACTGGTGATGAGGCATGGAAAATTCTTGTCAAAAATTACATCTCCCCTGGATTTCTGGTTCACCGGCCCGCTTGGAAAGGCATTGGCCTCCAGACCTTGCTCACTATGAGAGAACTTGTTCAAATCTAGGGTACCTTCATCATCAAGAGAATTTGGAAAGCTTGGGAAGCTATCAAGCCCTCGCTTCGATGGGATGGTGATGCTTTCCGCAATGGGTTTTCTTTCAATCAGCAGAGCCTCTGGTGGTCTCCTCTATTTTCCATACAGGGTATACCCCTGGCCAAAACTCAAGGGGCTTGTGCTCTACATTTTTTCAAATGCAGCATTCGGACTCCCAAAGATCTTTTTTCCAGAGTCTCTATGGGGCTCCGATCTTGGGAGGATATGCAGGTTCAATTTCGGCTAGCACGTTCTGATCGCCAGACTTTTGATCTTTTGGTTTTGGCTATTCCTACCAATCTGCTTCATAAGATTGGCATTCAGGCTACTAGGCCTTGGTGGAAGGATTGGAAATGGTATCCTACCACACCTTTTAGCAATTACAAGCCAAGGCTTGGTTATAGGTGGTTATCCCTGCATCTTCCGATGGTGGACATCCTTAACCAGAGATGGCATCTTCAATCGGCCACTTCCCACTGGAGCTCTCATTTTCAAACCATCTGGACCACCATTACAGAACTCAAGATGGCTCTTTTTGCTTGGTGTCTTTTGTTTCAAGGTCTCCCTGTCGGCCCTAGGCTCAAAAATCTGGGAGTTCATGACCCTCGATGTCCTTTTTGCGGTCACCCTAAAACCTTTTTGCACATTTTTTGGTTCTGTAGGAGAGCTCAACAGTATTGGCAGTGGATTCACGATTTTTTTAAGCCCTTTCGGCTTGAGCCTTTTTCTTGGCATATGATTGTCTTAGGAGATTCTCCTAGACTCCCCTCCAAGTTTACCCAGATTTGGCATACTTTCACGATGGAGATTTTGTTTAATCTTTGGAAAGATAGAAATGCTATTATTTTTTCTCACAGCTCTCTTGATACGAATGTTGCTTTGTTTAACAAAGCTTGTATATGTAATAATGTTATGATACAGATTCAAGTTCAAGCCAATAAAGTGGCTCTGGAAGTGGCTCACCTACAGAAGCTGCTCAATCATTGGGGCAATGCTCCCTGCACTGTTGCTTGGGTTCCTCCGGATGCTCTTTCTGCTGAGGGTACGCCTCCTAGAGGCCGTTGCCGCGGGTGCAGCTCTTCGGCGCGCCGCTCACAAACTCCGCGGTCCCAGGATCCTCGCCACCACTCTCTGAGAGGTGGCAGGGATGGATGGCGGTGCCACTCGGCATCTTCACCTCCTTGGCATTCTAGGTGGGCGCCGGCTCCACCGCAGTCTGCCCCTCCTGGTGTTCCTGGTGCTCGCCGTGGTTTGGATTGGCCTCCTGCCACCTCTTCCAAGTTTCCCCACCTGGCTCTTGCTATCTCCCCACCCAGGGTGGATGAAAAAGATAAAGAAAATGTTGATGCTAGTGGCTGGTCACTTCCCGACCCTCTTGCCAATCCCACTAATGAGTGGAGACCGGATGATAAAGATCCTCCGCCTTCTGCTTCTGCTCTTGCTGCCTAAGGGCTTTATGTTTTTTTGATGAATAGTTTTCATTTTCAGCTCTGCCGTGTGAACTCTGCGGGGTGATTTCTATGTCCCCCGACCCCTTTTTGCTGGATATTTAACTTTAATATTTTTTAATAGAAAAGGAACTATTCATCAAAAAAATTTCGAATGAGAATTTGTATACGAATAGTATTGCTGTTTTATTATTTTTTTCTGTATGAGACAAATAGAGAAACTTATAGAGAGTAGTAATTTCAATTACTACATAATGGATCACAGACCTATTAATAATGAAATCTACATCTTTTCTTGTGATCTATGACTTGAGTCAGTTATGAGTGTACAATTATAAAGAAATAAGCAGTGTTCCACGGGGACGCATCACCTGGCCTTTTGGCCTCGTCCCTATACTGGGTACGAAATCGGGATGCCGGTACCATTTTTGGCTGTCCCCAAAGATATCCCAAAATCAATCAAAGAAGGGTACCATCCCCGAAACGCCCATGCAAAAAAAATGGTACAGCGGTATGGATTTCCGTACCGGGGATGACAAAGCCGTACCTCGACTGTACCTAATACGAAAATCCGTCCCCGTTTTCTCAGAACTTTCGCCCAGTCAAAAATGGCAAAAAAAAATGTTTGTTTTAATTGTTTCAATTCCGTGCGGGCCCCACATGCGATTTTAGGTTCCAATAAAATATGGAAACCCTATTTTGTAATAGATATAAGACTAAAGCTTATTATTTTGCTCATTTCATTTGGACTTGGAGTATTTTTAGTTTGCAAGAGGAAAGACACAGCAGCATTTTGGAGGTTCAAGAGGAGGGTTTTGACATCATTTCTTCTTCATTCCAGGTATGTATTTTATCTTCCTATTGTTTGATTCAAATTTTATTGTTATTTGTTGCCATTTTTCAATTTTTTTCATCACATAGAGAGGGCATGTTGAATGAAACTTTGAAATATTTTTTTTTTCAATAATTTGCAGTAGTAGCATAATACTTTACAAAATAAAAAAACATGAGCAGCAGTGAGGGTGAGGGAAGTAGTGATAGCATGGAAGTTGCCATGCAACCAACTCATATGTCACAAAGACAAAGAAAAAGATGTAGGGCTGAGCCTGATAGTGATTCTTCAAATGATGATATAGATGTTCGACATGTCAGTATGGAAGATGCAACAATGTCACAATCTAATCCTTTTCAATGCCCTTCCAAAACCCTCAAAAAGTATGCCAAAGGCCCATTCAATGCAAAGAAACCTCTCCTACAATTTGCCACAAAAGTACAAAACAATAAGAAAAAAATTTTAGGGGGTAGTAGGGAATGGGAGTGCCATATATGTAAGAAACACTATTTTGGGAGTTACACAAGTGTGTATTGTCATCTTTTATGGATAGGTGGGCAAGGGGTGAAAGGCTGCAAAGGAATTACAGATAAAGAAAAAGAAGAGGCCAATAGGTTTTATGTGGAGGGGGAGATGTTGAAAGCAGGGGGTCCAATAGGTAGCACACCCACACCCACACCCACCACCACCACCACCACCACCACTAGTAGTAAAGGGAAGGGAAATGCCAAGAAAAATACCAATGTGGTTGATTTGTTTAACATACAAGCAAAGGAGAGAGCTGCAGAGTCAATTGGAAAATTTATTTATGCTCATGGTATACCTGATGCAGGAGCATCCTGGGTGTAAGGGCAATCTTGCATCACCCAAAAATATTTCTGTTTGCTTTTCAATAAGGGCTACCTTGTGCAGAGCTGCTATTTATGGAAACTTGCTATTTTTAGTAAGTTG
>MU227986.1:14778-45830 GCA_018584345.1 Thuja plicata | reverse complement strand
CGCGGACCCGACGAACCTTCAAAATTGGCATTCGGAAACCGGCATGCGAGCCCGATATTCCAATTCCACCTTTTCAAGTGGAAAATGGTATGCCCATTTTTTTGGCAAAATTGGCATACCGAAATTCCAATTCCATCTGTGCATGTCGACCACAAATAATGGATTTCAAATTCTGAATTCGCAATTCGGGAATAACGACCGATATGCCTGCGTCCAAATGGGCCCTAACATTTAGCCGAGTGGGGACACAAACACACTTCCCTCATCTAAAATAGTCCAAGCATGGCTGATTGGGGTCACACATGGTAAAATAACTCACACCACAACTCAATTGGAGTGTGTAGTTTGCGGAACTAGGGCATTGCCACTGCAATAGGAACACAAAATTTCTAGCTCGTCGGGGTGGGACACAACACTTCATAGTATTCAGCCTAAAGCCTACATGTGTGGTAAATCAGGGTGGATTCCAAGCTTGTCAGGCTGGGACATAGACCCGCACAGTGCTCAGCTTGATGCAAATATGGGTGGTCACTCAGGTTGGACACCAAGATCCCAACCAGAACTCAACTATGTGGACTCGAATGGGATGGAAGAGTAGTCCTACTTTTGGGGATTTTAGTTTTGTCTGCGTATAGTCCTTCTTGTATAAGGCCTTGAGATATTATGTTTTGGGTAGTTGGTTGGTTCTAATGGTTTTTTGATTATCGGGAATGGTTGGTATTAATTTTGTATCTATCTGTCTCAAATTTTAGTCGACTATCCAAATTTTGTAATATTGCGTTGTAATGGGAAAGAATTTTGGGTTTTCTTCCCGGTTCTTTCCTAGATGAACCCTTGAATCAGTGTGTGTATATATATATATATATATATATATATATATATTCTGCATCTATTACACTAAATAGATGGATTTTATAAAACTATTATTAACTTCCCACCACCTAGCTTACCTAATGTAAACCTAGTTTCCTAACATTTTCACTCCAAAAAAAATGTTAATTCAACCTTCCCACTGCTTTGAAGTGAAGCACCTTTTCTTCATATTTCTTCTTAGAGTAAATCTTCATGTAGTCACCAAATGAGTACGTTGGATAAGCAGATAATTCATTATTAGTGTTGTCATTGGGTTGAGCATGAGCTACTAGCTGAGGTCCAGGGCTCACAACTGCATTGTATGAGGGATTATAGAAGGATGCCACTGATAACTGATTCTCATCCTTTGTTGGGAGATTTCTATACCATGCACTCTTATACTTACCTTTTCTCACTTCTTCTAACTGATCACCAATGTTCACAACTATTGAGTATCTCATAGGTTGGACATCAATCCATCTACCATTGTTAAGCACTTGAAGGCCAGGAACCTCATCATCTTGGTAGAGAAGAATGAGGCCACCTGCATTTGTATGAGAACATATTCCCTTTCTCAGGTCTGGCCTAGGGAAGGGAGGATAATGGCTCACCTTGGTGCCAAATAATGGCTTATCCTTCTCTGCCCATGCAAATACCTTTTTTAGATATCCTTTCTCTAGCCTCAAGCTTTCACTTATTATTTCCAACAATTTCTCTATCAGATTGAATATTTGGATGCGAAACTCCTCAATTATCTCCGTGTGCAAAAGGCAAATGTGAATGAGTTTTTCATTGAATTGAATGAAATGAATTATAGAGTTCAGTCTAATTCTACCTTCCAGATTACAGGAAAATAACACTCTGATTCTACTATTCAGATTACAGGAAAATAATATCTACTAAAGGTAAATTATATAAATTGATTGTATTGATTATGTTTGTTAATGGCTAATACAATTTATATATAAATATCAAATATAATGATGTGCAATAGTATAGATTAGTATTTATTTAATATTGTACATACTTGAAATATTTGGGTTTCGAAGGTCAAGAATTTGTCTCTTACAACTTGTGGACTTGAAAAACATCCTCCCAGTCCATATTCTCAATCTTCTCAACATTATTTCCCTTTACTTCAGCTTCAATGGCTTTGTTCAGTTCCCTTACTGGTGAGGAATCCTTGAAGTGTTGTTCTCTGCTAATCTTATATTGCTGCGAACATACCTCCCGCTACCCAAATTTTTCACATGCGGGATAGAAATTATAACAGTAAAAAAATTGCATAAAAATACATCTCTTTGACATTACTATGCAACTAATGAAAATGAATACATTTCTATTACATTCTTATTATCAGATTACATTGTACTCTAAGTATTGATCAGTTTCACACTTTCAAATTCATAAATGATCATCACATTGTGCATTCAAACTGAATGTAGTAAACAAATGTTTCTTCCATGAGGTTACATCTTGCATACTGAAACTTAGAGGACATATGCAGAAAAGAAAGTAAGAGAGAAGCATGATGAAGTCTAGGGATCTATGTATTTCCTTTAAGAGGTCTTCTAGTTTATGGAGTTGTTCATCTACATCACCTGAAGTCTTCATGTCTTGGTCTTGTCTCTGTCTGTCTTGCATCCTAGGTCTTATGTTGGCCATGTTTCCTGCATCATCATCAAGGAAAAGATGCTAGATCCAATTGGATCTAAGCAATACATAGCTCACTAAACAACACCATTCATCAGTCAAACTTCCTGAACTACATATTTACTGATGACATCACTGCAATGAGAAGATATGCATTTACATTAACAGAATAATAACATCAAACAGACATGTCTTTATGAAATCCTTTTCTGTATTTAAATGATGTAGTGAGTGTCATGAGCCCTTGTTCAAATCTCATTAACATATGCAAGTGTTCAATAGTACAAGCCATTAAAAGAATCCTAGTATTTTATGAAGACAGGGTATCAAATGCATTTTGAAAAGGAAATGAATGATTGCTTGCAATCAAATAAAAGATATAGTTCATAATAGTTCCTTCAATATAAATACATGATGTTACAAATTTTGATGCTATTGGAGACAAAATGCTGAATACAGTAATGCTGTTAGAAGGTGTTCCTGATTGAAATGAATTATCAAATGCTAGGAAACGAATGGTCAGAAGTAGCTGCATAGGGATGAATCAAATGTGGAGTACGATAATCATGCTTAAAATGGTCATATGCAAAAGGAGGATAGACAACTGTGTTATTCAAGTGTATTATGCATGTCCATAATGATCAGAAATGCAGTGCATATGTAAGAGTGAAAACCAAACAACAGTGCTATTATTAAAAAATATTATGCATATGCAAGTGAACAGTGTTTGTACATATATGTAAATGCTATTATTGATGCTATTATTCATGTTTGAATGACAATATAGAATCAAAAGTGTATATGCATATGTGTAATAGAACTGTGCAAATGAAAAGATAATATGCATGTTTAATGGTCGTATCCTCTATTTCTTAGTGTTGTTCATGGGAGTCACGAGCCCGTGCTTGAACCCCATGGGTAATGTTTTCACTATAGACAGTGGGTGTTCAGGCATAGGAGACAAAATTAAAGACAAGATGTAGAAGAAACTGTATATTTCCCAGTTCAACAAAACAAACCGAGTTCACATCTTAATCACAACAAACAACAAGCATGGCCTCTACAAACAGTGGGTATTCAAACATAATGGTTAAAGACAACAAAATGATAGCTTGCGGGTATGTTTCGAGTTTACATCTGGATGTACATAACAAGCCATGTGGGTGTTCATGTAACATGCTATACAACAACTAAAAGATAGTGTACGATCATGAGCATAGTAATAGGCCGAGTTGAACAGAATAGAACTCAAAGTGAACTCAAGATTTCCTGCTACAGAAGAGGGTAATCAACAGAGAAGTAAATACAAAACACAAATTTATTACCAAAAAAGATGTAAATCTTTAAAACCTAAAACCCCAATCAATTTTGCAAGGATTATAGCATGTTCAACCAAAACAAATAGCTATCTCAAGTAAACAAAGTAAATAGAAGAAGTAAACATTAAATATAACTTATCTGGGCGTTGCATGGTGGAGTTCAATGGATGCATTGACAACGCCATCATTTATGGAATATAAAGAATAGTGTGCACTCCATCCTAGAGAAGAGCCTGAAGTTTACAGAGCTCAAGCTCTCTGTTATCAATATAAGACTCCAGGTTAATGAACTGACACCAGATAGCTCCAAGTTCAAATAAAGATGCAGGGAAAAGAAACATATTATATGGCAGGAAAGATTGATGAAATGAAGAAACCGTGATGAGAGCCCAAGCTCTAAAACCTCTTGAGACTCCAGTTCAAAAGCAATGAGCATAGTGTTATGCCCTGCATACTCATCCCTACATTTTGTGTGCAAAATTTTTGGTCCCCTCTTTTTGCTTTGGCTCTTGCCTTGTCTTTTGTTTCCTTTGTTTCCTTCTCTGGGATTTACCTCCCTAGGGGGGTTTATTTTCTTTCTTCTTTTGTCCTTCATGCCTCTGGGTCCCAGTCCCAGAGTTTGTTGTTCTTTCTAGAGCTGGATTCTGGACTCTGGGATTCTCCACCATGATGTTGTCTCCTCGCGAGAAGGTATGGTGGCATGGAATCCCCGGGCCTAGAGTCCAGAGGTTTGTCTACTCTGGAGTTCATGGAAAAGGGTAACTAACTTTTACCTCAAGTATAAATAGAAATTACACATCACTTTTATAGTTACCACGATTAAACACTTGTGCATCCAGAGCGAATCAAAGTGAATTAAGATCATTTCAAACTACTTTTGCTCCCATGTTTAGTGGCTGTTAACTAGTGATTTGGCGGCAATTGTTCACGGTAATCCCTGGGTTGAGCTCATTGCAAGGTGCCTCCTGTGCCTACCTTCTCTATTATGCTCATCTTTCAGGTAGGTTCTCTGGTTTCTACCATTCTCTTTGCTGGTTTTGGTTTTTGTTCCATTCTTTCTGGTTTTGTTTCCGCTCGGTCTTTCTGGTTTGCCTTCCGTGTTCTGCATTTTTTGGGTCACCTCCCGTTGGTGGGTTGGCTCTGCTAGAGGGATTGTCCACCCTCTATGTAGTTGTAGATTAGTGTTCATAATGTACATTGTCCTAGGTTAGCCCATGTAAATATGCGTAGTTGTATAAAACCTGTGAAAAGTTTGTGGGTGCTGTATATTTTGTATATATGTGTTTCGGCCTTTGGCCCTCTATATTTTTATGTATATATGCTTTGGCTCTACTGTGCATGGGTTATATATTTCATGTATATTCTACCAGTTTTGTGTTGAGCTCATTGTGCTTTGTCTATATTTCATTTGAGTTTGCAAGCTCGCCTCATGGTGGAATACCACCGGTTAGAGCTCGGCTCTCTGCTGGTTTCAACCATGGCAGTTTTCTCTCTCCACCGTCAAATGACCTTTATGATGAATTTATGTCCCATGCATGCATTGAAGACTGCCCAAGTGGCTTCCACTTTGCATGCATTTAGATATTTGGTGTCGTCATTTCCATAACTCCCCATTTATTGCATAGCCATGTGATGCCCACGTGGGCCTGACAACTCACTTTCTGGTCACGTTTCCCAACAGTTGGTTTTTCAGACTCTGAATCCTACGTCCTTGACCTACCCATATCTTAATTTTTCCAAGTATGCTGAAACCCCTGGGTGTGGATTATGGTTGAATTCCTAAGTGGACATTATATGCATATCTTTCTGGATTTTGACCTTAACTAACTTTTCAGGTGAAGTGCGCAACGCGACGGTAAGTTCTTCAGAATCTGGAGTAATATTCTATCTTGTGAAGGTTATGATGGTCATCTTACCTTGCAGGTTTTCAAACATCCCACTTTCACTATGTCAGAGGCTTCCACATCTTCTCCACCTCAGAGCCCAGAGCTCCCCTCCAAGGCAATCACCAGGGTAGCCATTAGGTCCAAGATTGAGAGGGCCTTGGAAAAACTTTCCCTCAACATGAAATAATTGAAAGACAATATTGTTACGAGATCAAAGATCGAATCCCAATTTTAGTTGGTCACAGACACCAGCGTTGGGATGTGATCAGAAATGCAGGCCCTAGTTAAAATGATGTTCATTTAATGGAAATACGGGGACCAATTGGCCATCAATGTTGGAGAATCTGGGATTCTTAAGGGCACTTATTTCCCATGTTCTCTTCAAGCCCAAGAACTCATCCTCACCCTCACGACACACTACAACTCCTCTATCTAGGCTGTCATGCTCGCTACTCCAGTCCTGACCAGATACCCTACACCCATGGTTTCCCTGGATGCTGCAACTTTTTGGGTAGGTCTAGGGATTCCCCAGTTTGACAAAGAAGCTATCGTCACCTGATCTAATGCCTTTGCAAAATTTCAGCAGTTGGAGGTTATGGCCCAGCAATATCTAAATAGCAAATGGCTAAAGACCCCGAAGAAAGATTCAAAAAGAATGAATTTGGAGATCCCCAGATTTGAATGTAAGGAAAGCATCCAAATGGGGATCGTAGCATTATGCAGGATTTTTGGGCAACCCCATGCTCAGGAATTCTCAGGGTGGATGTACTACTTTTTCCTTGGTATCTCCACCAGCGAGGAGTATTTTGATTGGACCACCATCATTTCTAATCATGTGGACTCACAGTTTTTTCAGGTGGCCCGGACCTCAAAGTTTTATATGACATCCTATGTTCTTTGGGCCTTAGCACAACAATGCCCCATCAAAAATGGGCTGCTCACATCAGGTGAACTTGGAGTTGGCCCAGGGAAAAAGACTCCTTGGGATTATTTCCCACAAATCGAATGGGAGGCTAGTTTCCTCAGCTTCTACTGGGTTAACGACACCTTCATCTATTACAATCTTCTCACACCTACCCGCGATGCTGGGCACCGTCTCTCTAAGGAGGCCATGGATTTGGTCAGAATTTATGGCCATTGTTATATCCAGTTCTAGCAACATACTTACATTTAGGTAACCGACTTCTCCAGGAAACCATATTTGTTGCCCAAACACTGTGGGAACAAAATAATGCTTTTAGAATATTGCTGACAGATGCTGGAGCTGCACGCCTTGTACATTACAAAGAAGGTGGAAAATTTTCCATTCCCAATCACTTGTGGGAATTACACATGTAGTCTGGCCGTAGCTAAAGAGGTAGATAATGAACTTAAAAGCTTGGGCCTAACAAAATTCCATCTGGCGCGGAAGAACTTTGATCCACTGGGAAAGATTGCAATGCCACTTCCTCGGGCATTAGAGCCCCATAGATTCCACATGGAGGACTTCTAGGAAGATGTCCAAGATGATTTTGAAGTCCAGAGCTGACACTTCATCCAGATGACAATGGGGATGATGGAGAGGCTGAAGCTTCAAGAATTCCCAGATGACTTTTCAGATATTAGGTCCATAGTAGACCCCCAGTACAAAGAGAGGGGAATAGACAAGATGGCTCTCCCTCCAATAAATTAGAATACTCAGGAGGGGCCAAATATTGAAGATATCACCCGAGACATGGTCGAGTGTAGCCACGAGTATTTCAAAAGGGCATGCCTGGGGAGTACGCGCCGAGTTGGCCTGGTAGTGTTGAGATTGACCCCTGGGGCCGAAACCTCTTTGTAGGGAGAGGACAGAGGAAAAAGAATCATAGGGAACCCATCACAAACCCCATCTATGGCCCCCATAAAAGAACAGATGCAAAAAATGTTGGCGGTCTCCCAGTAGATGAGAGAGAAACTGATCATAAGGTTGGCCACCCCAGTCCTCATGATCGGTCCCATTCATCCTCCCTCTTCTCCTTTACTAGCTGAATTAATGGTTTGAGCAATAGGAACCAGAGTGGAAGAGGAGCAGGTAGGTCTAATTGATGCAGGGCCTCCTTTGGTAACTAGGAGAAAGAAGAGGCTCAATCCTAAGCCAAGGGCAAAGCCAGAACTTGGGATGCCAAGGATCCCAGAAATATAGATTGTTTCTTCTGACTCCCCAGAGCTGGAGAAAGAACCGGAGCACATCCCAGAGAATCCCCTGCTCGATGATGAGTTTGATGATGTGTTTAGAAATGATGAATTTGGGAACTTGTAGGGGGGACATCACATAGTCAGCGGAAGTGATCGCCTTTCAAGAAGAACTCTCAGAGTAAGAACCTACGCAAGAATAAGAAGCCTGGGTAGAAGAAGAAAAGGGGCAAGAATAGGTGAAGACTTTTGAAGCCCTAGAAATATAGGTTGAAGAGGCCTTGGAAGGAAGGCAGACCCAAGATGAACATACGACATCGGTCGGGGAAATTGGACCCACGGGAAAAATCGTGACCCCAACTATCATATTCCAAACGCCGCCACCAAAGATATCATTCAGAGAGGTAATCACAGTGGCCCAAACTCTAAATCATGTCCCACTACTTCCATCACCCCCAGAGGTTGCACCAGTTGAAGAAAGCATCCCAGCAGCAGAGGCTGATAAAGAGCAACATCAAAATGAAGATGAGAACTCTAGGGAAATAAATGATGATCCTAATATTTCCAAAGATGTAGACATCAGGGTAGAAAATATAGGTACCACTGGAGCATGTATCATCGGTGAACCAAAAGATATAGAGAAGGAGCCATAAGTATCTCATACTATTGAAGGGGCGTAACAAGATCCCAGGGAGAAATCACAAGAGAAGATTTTGGCTGCAAAGCCACCCCTACCACCACAATGGTTGGTAGAATATCAAAAGAGAAAGGCCCCGGAAACACCTAAGACCCATCTCTCCTTGGTGGAGATGATGGTATAGGCTCAAAACCCACCAAAGGATAAGAAAACCTAGGCAGTCCACACTCTTCAGACTGGGCTGGGCAGAGATACAGTCGCGGTGATCAAAACATCTTCCCCGGATGTGGACAAAGGAATGGCTAAGGCCGGATATTACAATGTCACAGAGGTGTCACTGGGGAAGAGAGGAACACAGGGTGAGTTGGACCTATTAAAAGAAGTAGCCAAAGTAGTAGAGGGTCATTATGAGAAAGAGGCCCAGAAATTCAAGGCAGAGAAGGAGAAAAATGTAAATCTTATGGGGCTGCTAATAGAGCTGGCCTAGCCTATTAGTGTCATTCCCCCAGGTGCCTCCACATCTGATGCACCACTTCCACAGGGTGACATAGATGCATTGTGGGTGATGAAAAGAAAGGCCTAGGCGGTTGATGAATGGGTTACCTTACGTCTAACATTTCTTAGTGTCCACACTCTTGTTTCTATATGTGGCCCGCCACATCTTGCACCAGGTCAAAACTACTATCTCCATCTTGGAGGGAGATATTGAAAACTATGAGGCATGGAAAGTTGAGTTGGAAGAAATCCTCAACATCAGGGAGGAGATTGTCTCTGAGTCCAGGATTTTGGGAGAGGAGTCATTTGATTTCATAAGGACCCAGCACTCTAGACTTGACCTCACATTGGGGGTAATCAAGCAACTGGTAGGGACATTGCGTTATAAGGTCAATGCAGTCCAATATTCTTTTAATTCGTACAAGTCTTTTGTTTTGAAGGTCTCTAGAGCTAATTTGTTTAGCATTGACACATGCACTCTAGAGGAGTATGTTTTGGGGAAGTTTGATGAATTAATGGAATCAAGATACCAATCCCTAGAGGGGATAGACAGAGAAAAGATGACAGGAATAACTTGCATGGTGCTCAGAGGCCATGACACAGTAAAAATGGCCAAAGAATTTAAGGCAAATGTTCCAGACCTAGGTGAGCAGTTTGAGGTGGCCAAGTACTGCAGGGCCGACCTTAAAGACATCGATGAAGATGGGATCTCCCATCTCCTCCAGACTTTTAATGACAAAAAACAACAATAAAGTCCTCCAGATTCTAGAGATGATCAAAAGGGAAATGCAATTTTTGTATTCATTTATTCTTTAGGGCACATGCTCCCGAGTCTTGAAGTCCCAGATCTAGTGTTATTCATTTTTGTATTCTTTAAAGTGACCCGTGTCCCGATTCTCAAGGTCAACTAGTCACTTTCAAGGTAGTTGATAAAGGTTGTCAGAAGCAAGTATCTACAATGAGGCACGTTGGGTCGATAGAGAGGTTCCTAACAAATGGTCTTCCCAAAGTGTCACTTCAGCGTTACACCTAGTGCATCAGAGACAGGGTGCCACTTTCCCACTTATGAGGCATGCAGCCTTGATGCCCAAGGGATTGGATTTCTTCTCCTCTCCTACCAGTTCTCTTCTCAAGGCTGATTGTTCTATTCCTCCCTTCTTATCTTATCCTTTTGACATGTCAGACCTTTTCCATCTTGAGGTCTTTTGTAGTGTGGTGCAGGTAATACCAGCCACCAAAAAATAGTATAATATTGTAAGGTGTAAAGTAAGTAAGGTTAAGTTTTAGGTCAAATGATGTGTATAAATAATAAGTCTGGCCTCATTCTAAGGGTTGGCGAAATTGATGATTTTGTAGTCCATAGTGAATAGAAATTTGGTTTTCTCAGTTCTTAGTTGCAGAGCTCAATGCTCCATAGTTTCTAAGCTTTCAGTGGTTAAATGCTCCCTTGGAGCCACTATTGTACCACACACTAGTGCTTGCTGGAAGATATGTTAATGAAGAAGGAAGAGTTCTATCAATGAAGTTGTTAGCATTCTAATCTTTGGTTAACGGTATTTAATGTGTTGTGTTCTTTCTATCCTTTTCTCTGATGCTTTATGTATATTAATGACCTCCTTTTCCTCTGCTACTGATCTAATATGAGTTGATGGTTCTATGTTTCTTCAGTATTTAGTGTAGTGTGTTAGAGCATTGTTGATGTTTTAAATGTTTAGTATAACTATAGATAGATGAAATACTTCTAACTCTGCAGTATCTTTTGAAGTTTATTGGTTAAGTAAATGTGCGCTTGCAGGAAACCTCACTCACTTGAATCCCTGGAGAAGATGAGTTAAGATAACCAGCTATCCCCCTCAAACAAAATAGTCACATTTCCCAACTGAGTCCTGCACTGTCGAGACCCAACTCTCACATGCTTGGAGGTCCGGGGAATCTCATTTCTCCGGACAACCTTTACAGGTGAAGTTGGCTGGTACCCCGATACCCCATGATAGCTTACCTCTATTGGTGGACCCGATCACAAAGTCCCATCAATAGAAATTGGCACTAAAAGGATGACATGAACTCATCCCCCTCTAAGGATTTAGATTTTACACCTCTTGAGGGTTCCCCAAGCCATAGTTTTAGGAGTCAAGCCTTTAGTGTGATTGGATCATTTTCACTAGCAAGATTTGAAAGAGTCCTTAGATCAACTCCAAATCCCAGATGGTTTGTCAAACTTGAGCCCCCTGCTCAAAAGAAATGGACCCTAGAGGTGAATTCAACCACCATTGTCTAGGGATCTAGCATACCATAGAATACCTGAGTCCCCCAGACGATCCTGGGAACTAGCGCTCAATCTAGTCAAAATTGAACACCCCCAATGGCTGTGTATTATGGAAATACTAGGTCCCGAATGGGAACTTTTCCCGGTGCAGCCAAAAATTTACCATCACACCCATAAAATATTTGTCCCTGATATGAGAAATTTGGCTCACGAATGTCAGAAGAGCATCTGCAGGCATACAAAGATGCCATGAACCGACACCAAATCCAACATCAAGACGTTGTGACCCAGATGTTCCCCCTGTCTCTGGGGAGAATGAATTGAATTGGTACCTTAACCTTCCTACTAACTCCATCAATAGTTGACAAGACATGGAGGACGCCTTCCTAGCTACCTTCCACGTACACGTGGACCCTGTGTGGTCCCACAGCCAGTTCATTTCTATCAGGAAGGAACTTAATGAACCCCTTGCAGCATTTAACCACCAGTTCCAATGCGCCTTGAAGCGGTGCATAGGTCCTTTCATCCCATCCATGAATGTAACTATCCAAACCTTACTCAATGCATTGGACCCCTTTGTTGCCACTCTCCTCTGGAGAACTACCACCCCCGACAACTGGGATACTCTCGCGAAGGTTTACAACCTAGCCTTGGAGTTGTCTTGTGGTCTTGATAAATCTCTGGGTGGGATTGGACAGAGCATGCCATTTAACATGATACCTAGTGGAACTTCTTACGCTGGGGGATATAACCCTAATCAGGGAATGGGTACCCCTGCGATGGCCATGAATCCCCCACCACCGCCGATAGACTAGTAGGCCCGGTACATGTATCCATCTCAGACCCAGACAACACCAAGTCTGGAATCTTTTCCCTGGAACCAACCATAGAAAATGCAACAACCACAGACACAACCTCCCGGAGTGCCTTTCTTCCAATCGTCCATGGCTAGGGGATTTCTGCCCTCGACTCTGGTGAACACTGTCACTTTCCCAGGGAACCAACAACAACAACCATCACACTACGATGCGTACACCTAGTTGACCATCGAGGTTGAATCCCTCTGATGAATGTTTTCCACACTGACTATGGACATGGGTCAACTAAAGGCAGGGCTCTACGCACCCCAAAATTCCAATTCCCAGAGAGGGAATATTTTCTCTGACCAATGAAACAACAATGCCAGAGGGAGAAACTACAACAATGGGCCTCAACGCAACCAACAATAATGGAATAACAATGCTAATACCAGAGGCCCACCTTTGAACCAAAACACCAACCATAGTGGTGCTGGACTATCCCATTTCACACCAACCACAGAATTCTAGCCCATGACCAACTGGTGTAGATTGCATGACACATGCTCCCACAATGAGGTAAACTGTGCCACCCTAGAGAAAGTCATCATGATTTACCAGATGGAGAAACAACAAGCTTCCAATCATACTCCCCCAGAGCCTCCTATACAAGAGCCCACTCATGGTGTCTTCGCCTGTGAGACCATCTTCATTGGGATAGATAAAGGAGATGAAGAAGAACCCAAACTACAGGGGTTCTATGATGAATCTATTCCAGCCTTCGAGGCCAATGCCTTCACTAACCCACAGACTCCCTATAACACTTGGAGTCAGGTTGGTAAAGGACCCATTTGCATGCCCACACCTCCCAAGGATGCTCCTCCCCAGGACAACATGATTGATGAGTCTGTCCCTCCAAAAGGCCCTAGCTCTAACCAAGCAAAGGACCCGACCAAGGGAAGCCACCAATTCCTGGGAGGAAGGTTCGACATCATGAAGGCATTAGAAAAAACCACCACCTCTATGACCTTGATGGAGGTTTTACTCAATTGTCCCAAGTAGAAGAAGTCTTTTATGAATCTCTTAGGAAACCCAGAAGCTGTCAGTCGCCCACCCAAGACTATCTCTTTTGAGGACGCCAATGCAGCTGTCTTCCAGGGAAACAATAAAGATCCTCCCTTCCTGCTAGGCTTGAACATACAAGGAAAGAATATTAACAATTGCCTAGTATATTCTGGGGCTTTGGGCACATCATGCCTTTATCCATATGCTAGAAGCTCAGATTTTGATCTACCCCATCTAACAGTGCAGTAAGCCAACTAGATAAAACCACTATAAAAATGGTGGGTGAACTGAAGAATGTCTGGATTCAACTCATCCAAGACCCCAGGATAGCCAGCACAATTGACATTAAAGTAGTGGACATCCTAGAGACTTACGAGATGTTGCTAAGTCAAAATTGGTCCAAGTCCCAGAACGGATACTTCTTGACTGACTTCTCCCACTTATGGCTCCCCTGGGAAGGAGAATCTAACAAGATCCAAGTTGAAAGTGAGCCCCAAATGAGATAGGCCCTCACCAAAGTCAGGAGGGTGAATGAGGTCCTATTCTCTGAGACTTCTCCTGAGGTGTACCAACCCCTTGAGATCTTAACATTTGAATTCACCCTCGGGGAGGATCCTATAGTTCTGCAGAGAACCCAGGACCTGGAAGAAAAATTAAGGGTTAAGGTTAACTCTCAAGGTACTGCAGTGACCCCCGCCATGATCTTGTTTGGAACTTGGTGCTAGGTACATTACCAGAAACATTCAGAGCTAGAGTGCAAACTGTGTCTTTTCGCTGCTACCTGACATATCAATGCCCTCTGGAAGAAAGAACAAACACTTGATTCCTCAAAACCCAGTGCTTCTGCTGGTGACATTTCTTCGGTGTCACATGTCTGAGGATCCAAATCAAAAATCTCTCTAGAGGAAAATGTCACCCATGTACCATCAGTGTTAGAGGAATCTCCTCCCAATCCTCCCAAAAATAATCCACTTCATCCTCCCAACCCCAGACAACAAACAATTTGACTTATGGACCCTCAAGTTTGATGGGTCCCGATCCAAACAGGGCTGTGGGGCCGGAGTGGAATTGATCAACCCATGGGGGAAATCCTTCCTCACATCTTATAGACTATAGTTAAACTGCAAAAACAACATCACAGAGTATGAGGCTTTGGTCCTTGGACTCCTATTCACACTAAGGAAACAAATCACTCACCTTCGGGCCCTGGGTGATTTGGAGTTAATTGTTAAACAGGTCCAGAGTCAATATACCTGTCACGATAAGAGGCTGGCTACATACCACAACTAGGCATGGAGCCTTATTGAGGATTTTTATGCCTTTGACATTGATCTTATTCCCCAGAGATGAAACTATGTCCCGGATACCCTTTTTGTTTTTTCTAGCACACTCGAGCTAATGGCTAGCTTGCGACTCTGGAGATTTTCTGTCGAGATGATCCCCACCCCATCCATTCCAAATAATGTCACCCATTTTTAGGTCTTTGAGGATGATCAACATATCCTAGCCTTCATGGCCAATGTTGGTGTCTTTGAGGACCAGATAGTGGAAGAGAGAGATTACGACGATACTGGGCAGGGTGATGAAGATGATGCGATTATGGACCTACCAACCAACACCATTCCGAAGGAGATGGTCAAACTTGAACGAATCTTTGAATTAGACCCTTGGGGCCAGGAAAAGATATCATCCTCCTCTGAGGGAGGGAAATTTGAAAAAGTGAACATCGGCCAGCTTGGTGAAGAGAAAATGATACACATTTGCAGCTCCTGCTCCCCTCAGGAGAAGGAGAAGATTCTCACGGTTCTCCAAGAATACATTGATGTGATTGTGTGGGGGTATGAGGATTTGAAGACATATGATACATCCATCATGACTCATACCATCCCACTCAAACTTGATGCTAAGCCTTTCCAGTAAAATCAATGCCCGGTCAACCCACTGATTGAGCCTCTGATTTACCAGAAGGTTCAAAAACTGCTATCAACCCAGATAATCTTTCCAATTTGGCATACTATGTGGGTTTCCAACCTCATCCCTGTGAGGAAGAAAAGTGGCAAAATTTGCCTTTGCGTGGATTTCTAAAATTTGAACAAAGCCTCCAAGAAAGATAATCATCCTCTCCCTTTGTTGGATGAGGTATTGCAAATTGTTAACGGTTCACAAATGATGTCTTTCTTGGATGGGTACTCTGGGTATAACCAAGTCATGGTTAAGTTTGAAGATAGAGATAAAATGGCATTTACCACTAAGTGGGGAATGTTTTCCTACCAGAGAATGTCCTTTGGCTTGATTAACAAAGGGGCCACATTTCAAAAGGCCATGGACATCGCGTTCTAGCGCCTTATGAACCAATGTATAATCATCTACATGGATTATTTGACCGTATTTTCCTGGGATAGGCATGATCATTCCACCCACCTTGCCCAGATTTGTGAGAGATGTCACCGGTATGGAATATCCCTCAATCCTAAGAAATGCATATTCGGGGTCACTGAAGGGAAGTTGCTCGGGCATATTGTCTCTGAGAAGGGTATATCCATTGACCCTAAGAGAGTTGAAGTACTGTTAAACCTACAAATGCCCGGAAGTAAGAAGGAAATGAGGTCTTTCTTTGGAAAGATCAACTTTATTTAGCGGTTCATCACTGGATTCACCGAGATCGTAAATCCACTCAATGAAATGATTAAGAAAGATACCAAAATTGAGTGGAGTCCTAAAGAAAAGTGGGCATTCATCTAGATTAAATAGACAATAACGAAGGCACCAGTCCTGGCTAGTCCAGACTATTCCCTCCCTTTTTATATTTATTCCTTTGCTTCATCGCATTCTGTCATGGTAGTATTGACCTAAAAGGTCAAAGGGGAAGAATGACCAATAGCTTTCATGATATACCCCTTCAAGAACACTAAATTCTAGTATTCATCCTTAGAAAAGTAGGCCTTTTCTCTTGTTCACGCCATGAAAAAATTCTGGCATTATATTCTTTGGAGCAAGGTGCATGCTATCATCCCAAACTAGGCGGTGAAATCTCTATTGATGTAGAGTGAGTTGGGTGAGAGATGGGGGAAATGGATGGCCATCCTCTAAAAATATGATTTAGAAATGCAACCCATGAAAATAGTTCGAGGCCAGGGACTATGTGGTGCGATGGCAGAAGAGACTCCCCACATTGAATGTTAGACATATACGGTGGAGTCCATTGCTCAGGATCCATGGTTCATAGACTTGGTGTACTTGTTGAATAATAGATGCCCAGAGGAATTGCCTCCAAACAAACATCGCGCCCTGCAGTTGAAAAGCACACACTTTATGATAAAAAATGCCATGCTTTTTTGTAGGAACTATAAAGGAGTGTACCTCCGGTGCATTGACAGGGTTCAAGCTACAAAAATAATCAAAGAATTTCATGGGTAGTTTGGAACCGGGCATGGCTTAGCTAACACCACTGCCCATCAGATCCTTTAGGATGGGTACTATTGGCCATGTATCTTCAAAGATGTCTATACTCACGTCTTGAAGTACCATACTTGTCAAACCGTGACACATCGTGAGCGAAACCCGGCTATGCCTTTGCAGGCAGTCTTCGAAGCTAGAATTTTTGCCCAATGGGCATTTGAATTTATTGGGAAAATCAACCCCAACTCATCTGCCAACCACCAGTATATTCTAACCGCTAATGATTACTACAACCAGTGGTCTGAAGTAATACCTTGCAAAAACAATACGACAGACGTAGTTATAAAATTCCTAGAAGAAAACATCGTCACAAGATTTGGAATGCCCTTTGCTATAGTATGTGACAATGGTCCAGCATTTTCTTTGACATAATTACCTAAATGGACCTATGACCAGAAGATCACTTTGAAGTTTTCCAGTGATTATTACCCTCAGTGGAATGGTGTGGTTGAATCAACCAACAAAAATTTGCTTGAAGTGATCAAACACCTGTTAGAATAGAATCCTCGGGACTGGCACCAAAAGATGAGATTTTCCCTCTGGGTGGAATGTATTTGGATTAAGGCTTCCCTAGGGACATCCCCATTCCATCTAGTTTACAGCCAGGACCCAGTATTCCCCATTAACTTACAGATCTTGGTTTTACGATTCATGAAGGAATTTAGCAACCGAGAGAATATTTTGGAGGTTCGGCTCTTGAATCTGGTGTGGATGGAAGAACAAAGAGACACAACACTTGAACATTTTGCATATCACAAAGTAGTAGTGAAATGATGGTTTGACCAGAGAGCCTAGTATAAGGCCTTTCATATTTTAGACTTGGTCCTCTTGTGGGATAAAGCCCAGGAAAAGAAAGGAAAGCACACCAAAATCCAACAACTCTGGCTCAGACCATATTTGATCTCAAAGATATGCGGGGCAAATACCTATTGCCTCAGTACCATAACCGGGGAACCCATCCCATTTCCTTTCAATGGACAGTTTCTCAAACATTATTTTGAATGAGATAGGTTTGTCCGGAGTTGTATTATATGTAAATCCCTTGCTTGTAAATATCTTTCCCGGTGCTTGTTTGGGGTGCCTTGTAAATAGTTGTTGGCGGTCCTCTGGGACTGCTCCCCTTTTTTGTTTGTTTTATTTCTCTTGGCTTTCTTTGTTTTCTTTTCTGGGCTCCCAGTGTTTTTCTCCCTCTTTTTGTAGGCTGGTATGCTTCACATAACATCTAGTCTCTGAGATGGTGCCTTTTGCATTTTGGTGAACTTAGAATCTATTGTTAGCATGGTGGAATTGGTTTAGTCTCCGAAGTTATTGTGCACGATTTTGGTAACAAGTTATGAGTAATCTTCATTGGATTTATCCCCGAAAGTCTGGCAGTCAGTTAAATCAAAATCAAAAGGAACAAGTACTCGAACACAATAAGAGTAGATCGGTCACACTAGTCTATTGGCCCAAGTTTGCACTTTAAAATTCTTCTTGGGTCTGAAGTTTTTCTTCCCCATTTAACAAATTGAGATGGATGGAAGGGTGAAAGAAGTACTTCCATTAAATTTAGCTAAGCTTAAGCTTAATGGTGAAATAAGTACCGCCTTCCCATCCAGAAAAGAATAAAATATAAAGGAAAGAAAAGATGGGATGTAGAGACTCAAGTATCTAGGGGAAACAAGCAAATTTGACGACTTTGGATCAATATATCTAGTGCCTCTTCTCTACTTCTCCCATAGGTGATCGGCTTGATTTTCTTCCAAAGCACACACTTCACAACTGATGAAAGACCAAGGATTGAATCATGTATGAGTCAGATTGTCTTAGACACTTTGCACCTTGCAAACAAGATGCTCCAATTAATGATTGGTTCTGGTTGCACTAACCAGAAATTCTGAGGTTCTCAAATGCGCTAAGGCATTCATCCCAGATAGTCACCATTTATTATGCCCTGCATACCTGTCCCTAAATTTTGTGTGCAAAATGTTGGGTCCCCTCTTTTTTCTTTGGCTCTTGCCTTGTCTTTTTTTTCTTTTTTTCTTTCTTTGGGCTTTCCCTCCCCGGGGGGGGGTTTGTTTTCTTTTTTATTTTGTCCTTCGTGCCTCCGGGTCCTAGTCCCAAAGTTTGTTGTTCTTTTTAGAGCTAGATTTTGGACTCCAGGATTCTCCGCCATGATGTCGTCTCCTCGTGAGAAGGTATGGTGGCATGGAATCCCTGGGCTCGGAGTCAGGAGGTTTGTCTGCTCTGAAGTTTGTGGAAAAGGGTAGCTATCATTTACCTTGGGTATAAATATAAATTATACATCACTTTTAGAGTTACTGCGATTAAACACATGTGCATCCAGAGTGAATCAAAGTGAATTAAAACAATTTCAAACCACTTTTTCTCCTATTTTTAGTGGCTGTTAACCAATGATTTGGCGGTAATTGTTCACGGTTATCCCTGGGTTGAGCTCATTGCAAGGTGCCTCCCATGCCTACCTTCTCCCTTGTGTTCATCTTCCAGGTAGGTTCTCTAGTTTCTGCCCTTGTCTTTGCTGGTTTTGGTTTTTGTTCCCTTTTTTCTGGTTTTGTTTCAGCTCGGTCTTTCTGGTTTGTCTTCCGTGTTCTGCATTTTTTTGGGTCGCCTCCCGTTGGTGGGTTGGCTCTGCCAGAGGGATTGTCCACCCTTTGTGCAGTTGTAGATTAGTGTTCATAATGTACATTGTCCTAGGTTAGCCCATGTAATTATGCATAGTTGTATAAAACCTGTGAAAAGTTTATGGGTGCTATATATTTTGTATATATGTGTTTCATCCTTTGGCCCTCTATATTTTTATGTATATATCCTTTGGCTTTGCTATGCATGAGTTGTATATTTCATGTATATTCTTCTAGTTCCACGTCGAGCTCATCGTGATTTTTCTATATTTCATCTATGTTTGCAAGCTCACTTCACGGCGGAATACCACCTAGTTGGAGCTCGGCTCTCTACCGGTTTCAACCATGGCGATTTTCTCTCTCCATTGTCAATCAACCTTTATGATGGACTTACGTCCCATGCGTGTATTCATGACTACCCAAGTGGCTTTCACTTTATGCACATTCAGATATTTGGCATCGTCGTTGCCATAACTCCCTATTTATTGCATAGCCATGTGACGTCCACGTGGGCCTGGCAACTCACTTTCCGGTCATGTTTTCCAATAGTTAGTTTTTTGGACTCTAGGTCCTACGTCCTCACCCCACCCATATCTTACTTCTGTCAAGTATGCTGAAACCCCTGGGTTCAAATTATGGTTGAATTCCTAAGTTGACATTATATGCATATCTTTCCTAATTTTGACGTAAACTAACTTTTCAGGTGAAGTGCGCAACACGGTGGTAAGTTCTCTAGAAGTCGGAGTAATATTCTATCTTGTGAAGGTTCTAATGGTCATCTCAACTTATAGGTTTTCAAACATCTCACATTCACTATGTCAGAGGCTTCCACATCTTCTCCACCCGGGAGCCCAGATCTCCCCTCCATGGCAGTCACCAGGGCAGCCGTCAGGTCAAAGATTGAGAGGTCCTTGGAAAAACTTCCCATCAGCATGAAATATTTGAAAGACAATTTTGTTACAAGATCAAAGATCGAATCCCAAGTTTAGTTGGTCACTGACTCCAGTGTCGGGATGTGGTCAGAAATGCAGGCCCTAGTTAAAATGATGTTCATTCAATGATAATTTGGGGAGAAATTGCCATCAATGTCAGAGAATCTAGGATTCTTAAGGCTGCTTATTTCCCATGTTCTGTGCAAGCCTCCAAACTCATCCTCACCCTCATGGCACACTACAAATCCTTTGTCTAGGCTGTCATGCTCACCGCTCTGGTCCCGACTGGATACCCTACACCCACGGTTTCCCTGAACACTACAACTTTTTGGGCAGGTCTAGGGATTCCCTAGTTTGACGAAGTAGCTGTCATCACCCAATCTGATGCCTTGGCACAATTTTAGCATCTAGAGGTTATGGCCCGACAATATTTGAATAAAAAATGGCTAAAGACCCCAAAGAAAGATTCAAAAAGAATGAATTTGGAGATCCCGAGATCCAAATTTAAGGAAAGCATCCAAATGGGGATCATAGCATTATGTAGGATTTTCGGGCAACCCCATGCTCAAGAATTCTCAGGGTAGATGTACTACTTCCTACTTGACATCTCCACTAGTGAGCAGTATTTTGATTGGGCCGCCATCATTTCTAATCATGTGGACTCATAGTTTCTTCAGGTGGCCAGGACCTCAAAGTTTTATATGACATCTTATGTTCTCTGGGCCTTAGCACAACAATGCCCCATCACAAAAAAGAAGCTTACATCAAGTGAACTTGGAGTTGGCCTGGGGAAAAAGACTCTTTGGGATTATTTCCCACAAATCCAATGGGAGACTAGTTTTCTTAGCTTCTGCTAGGTTAATGATGCCTTCGTCTATTACAATCTTCTCACACCTACCCGGGACGCTGGGTACCATCTCTCTAAGGAGGCCATGGATTTGGTCAGAAGTTATGGCCATTATTATATCTAGTTCTAGAAACATACTTACATTCATATAACCAACTTCTCTGGGAAACCATATTTGTTGCCCAAACACTATGGGAACAAAATAATCCTTTTAGAATATTGCCAATAGATGCTGGAGCTGCACACCTTGTGCACTATAAATAAGGTGGTAAATGTTCCATTCCAAATCACTTGTGGGAATTACACATGTAGTCTTTCCGCAGCTAAAGAGGCAAACAATAAACTTAAAAGCTTGGGCCTAACAAAATTCTATCTGGTGTGAAAGAAATTTGATCCATTGGGCAAGATTGCAACTACACTTCCCCAGGCATTAGAGCCCCACAAATTATACATGGAGGACTTCTGGGAAGACTGCCAAGATGATTTTGAAGTTTGGAGCTGGCACTTCATCCAAATGACAATGGGGATGATGGAGAGGCTGAAGATTCAAAAATTCCTGGATGAATTTTCGGACACTGGGTCCATAGTAGACCCCCAGTACAAAGAGAGGGGAAAAGACAAGATGGCTCTCCCACCAATAAATTGGAAAACTCAAGAGGGGCCAACTATTGAAGATATCACCCATGACATGGTCGAGCATAGCCATGAGTATATCAAAAGGGAATGACCAGGGAGTACGCGTTGAGTTGGTCTAGCAGTGCTGAGAATGACCCCCAGGGCTGGAACCTCTTTGCAGGGAGAGGACAAAGGAAAAATAATCATGGGGACCCCATCATAAACCCCATCTATGGCCCCCATAAATGAACAAATGCAACAAATGCTGGCGGTCTCCCAGCAGATGAAAGAGAAACTGATCACAAGGTTGGCCACCCCAGTCCTCATGACCGGGCCCATTCGTCCTCCCTCTTCCCCTTCACTGGCTACATTAATGGTCTGAGAAAAGGAACCAGAGTGGAAGAGGAGCATGAAGTTCTAATGGATGCAGGGCCTCCTTTGGTGACCAGGCAAAAGAAGAGGCTCAATCCTAAGCCAAGGGCAGATCCAGAACTTGGGATGTCAAGCATCCCAGAAATATAGATTGTTTCTTTCGACTCCCCAGATCTAGAGAAAGAATCAATGCACATCCCAAAGAATCCCCCACCCCATGATGAGCTCGATGATGTGTTTATAAATGATGAATTTGGGAACTTGCAGGGGGACATCATACAGTTAGCGGAAGAGATTGCCGCACAAGAAGAACTTCTGAAGCAAGAATCTGCGCAAGAAAAAGAATCCCGGGTAGAAGAATAAAAGGGGCAAGAATAGGTGAAGATTTTTGAAGCCCCAAAAATATAGGTTGAAGAGGCCTTGGAAGGCAGGTAGACCCAAGATGAACAGACGACATCGGTTAGGAAACTGGACCCACAAGAACAACTGTGACCCTAACTATCATGTTCCAGACGCTGCCACCAAAGGTATCATTCAGAGAATTAATCATAGTGACCCAAACTCTGAATCTTGGCCCACTACCTCCACCACCCCCAGAGGATACACCATTCAAAGAAAGCATCCCAGCAGCAGAGGCTGATAAAGAGCAGCAATAGAATGAAGTAGAGAACCGTGGGGAAAAAAATGATGATCCTAATATTGCCAAAGATGTAGACATTGGGGTAGAAAATATAGGTACCACTAGAGAAAGTATCGCTGGTGAATCAAAAGATATAGAGAAGGAGCTAGAAGTAGCTAATACTATTGAAGGGGTGCAACAAGATCCCAGGGAGAAATCATAAGAGAAGATTTTGGCTGCAAAGCCTCCCCTACCACCACAATAGTTGGTGGAATCTTGGAAGAGAAAGGCACCGACAACACCCAAGGCCCATCTCTCCTTGGAGGAGATGATGGTGCAGGTGCAAAACCCTCCAAAGGCTAAGAAAGCTTGGATGGTCCATACTCTTTGGACTGGGCTGGGCGGAGATACAGTCACAGTGATCATGACACCTTCCTTGAATCTGGATGAAGCAACAACTAAGGCTAGAGATTATAATAACATAGAGGTGTCACTGGGGAAGAGAGGAAAATAGGGTGAGTTGGACCTATTAAAAGAAGCAGCCAAGGCAGTAGGGGATTGATATGAGAAAGAGGCCCAAAAATTTAGGGCAAATAAGGAGAAAAATGTAAATATTATGGGGCTGCTAATGGAGCTAGCCCAGCCTATTAGTGTCATTCCCCTGAGTGCCTCCACATCTGATGCACCGCTTCCACAGGGTGACATAGACGCATTGCGTGTGATGAAAAGAAAGGCCCAGGTGGTCGATGAATGGGTTACCTTGCATGTGGGAAATGCCTGACATTTCTTAGTGTCCACACTCCTGAACCTATATGCAGCCTACAACATCTTGCACCAGGTTGAAACTACTATCTCCATCTTGGAGGGAGATATTGAAAACTATGAGGCATGGAAAGTTGAGTTGGAAGAACTCCTTGGCATTGGGGAGGAGATTGTCTCCGAGTCCGGGATTTTGGGAGAGGTGTCATTTGATTTTGTAAGGATCCGACACTCAAGACTTGACCTCACATTGGGGGTAATCAAGCAATTAGTAGGGACCCTGCATGATAAGGTCAATGCAATCCAATATTCTTTTAATTTTTACAAGTCTTTTATTTTGAAGGTCTTCGGAGCTAATCCATTTAGCACCGACACATGTACTCTAGGGGAGTATGTTTTGGGGAAGTTTAAAAAATTAATGGAATCGACATACAAATCCCTGGAGGGGATAGACGGAGAAAAGATGACGTGAATAACTCGCATGGTGCTCAGAGGCCACGATGCGGCAAAAATGGCTGAAGAATTTAAGCCAAATGTTCCAGATCTGGTTGAGCAGTCTGAGGTGGCCAAGTACCGCAGAGCCATCCTTAAAGACATTGATGAAGATGGGATCTCATGTCTCCTCTAGACTTTCAATGACAGCAAACAACAATAAAGTCCTCCAAATTCCAAAGATGATCAAATGGAAAATGCAATTTTTGTATTCATTTATTCTTTGGGGTGCATGCTCTGAGATCCTGGAGTCCCAGATCCAGTGTTATTCATTTTTGTATTCTTTAAAGTGACCTGTGTCCTGGATCTCAAGGCCGACTGGTCACTTTCAAGGTAGTTGATAATGGTTGTCAGAAGCAAGTAACTGCAATAAGGCACGTCAGCTCAACAGAGAGGTTCCTGATAGATGGTCTTCCCAAGGTGCCGCTTCAGTGTTACACCTGGCACATCGGAGACAGGGCACCGCTTTCCCATTTATGAGGCATGTAGCCTCAATCCCCAGGGGATCATATTTATTTTCCTCTCCTACTGGCTCTCTTCTCGAGGCTGATTTTTCCACTCCTCCCTTCTTGTCTTATCCTTCTGACATGTCAGACCTTTTCCGTCTCGAGGTCTTTTGTAGTGTGGTGCAGGTAGTACTGGCCACTGGAAAATAGTATTATATTGTAAGGTGTAAAGTAAGTTAAGTTAAGTTTTAGGTCAAATGATGTGTATAAATAATAAGTTCGGCCTCATTCCAAGGGTTGGAAAAATTGATGATTTTGTAGTCCATAGTGAATAGCAATTTGGTTTTCTCAATTCTTAGTTGCAGAGCTCAATGCTCCATAGTTTCTAAGCTTTTAGTGGTTAAATTCTCCCTTGGAGCTACCATTGTACCATGCACCAGTGCTTGCTGGAAGATATGTTAATGAAGAAGGAAGAGTTCTATCAATGAAGTTGTTGGTATTCTAATCCCTGGTTAACAGTATTTATTGCTTTGTGTTCTTTATGTCCTTTGCTTTGATGCTTTAAGAATATTAACGACCTCCTTTTCCTTTGCTACTGATCTAATATGAGCTAATGGTTCTATGTTTCTTCAGTATTTAGTGTAGTGTGTTAGAGCATTGTTGATGTTTTGAATGTTTAGTATAACTATAGATAGATGAAATACTTCTAACTCTACAGTATCTTTTGAAGTTTATTGGTTAAGTAAATGTGCACTTGCGGGAAACCCCACTCAGTTGAATCCCTGGAGAAGATGAGTTAAGATAACTAGCTATCCCCCTCAAAAAAAAAGTCACATTTCCCAACTAAGCCCCACATTGTCGAGACCTGACTCTCATGTGCTTGGAGGCTAGGGGAATCTCATTTCCCCAGACAACCATTACAGGCAAAGTTTACTAGTACCCCGGTACCCAGTGACAACTTACCTCTATTGGCGGACCTAGTCACAATGTCCTGTCGACACATAGAACCCCAGCACCATTCAATGAAAACATCAACAAATATATCACCATGTGTTAAAGAGAATACGGGTTCTAAAGTATAGATCTTCATGGAGGGCCCGCATTCTATATGTAGCTTGAAATTCTTGAGGAGAAGCTTCCAGTTTAAGTACAACCGCGGTATAAACAAAGAGCCAGAATTTTTTAAAGAAATAGTTAAACTCTATTAAGTGTGCACTCAAGTGCCAACCATAGCCCAAGTTCTATACACAATCATGATCTATAGTCAATAACAGAGAAGAACTCACATAACAAAGAGCCTGAGTTCGACAATAGAAGCTCCTTCTTTACCCGCAGATGCCAAAGACCAAGGTAAAACCGTAGTGTGTAAACTGATACCAACACCCAGATAACCAGAAGAACTCTAGATTGCATGGCAGTGCAAACAAAAAAAACCAAAAAAATCATTCTTCCCCAAATGAAGATTTGTGAAGTGAAATTACTAAAAATAATACCTATGCCAAATTGGATGGGAATTTAAAGTCCAGCAAAGTAAAAATGAAGAGTTAATGCGTGGGTGACTATAGTACCTAGACAACGCAGAGTGGGATATTTTCTTCATTGTATTTGTTATCTCTAGTTAGGCTTAGTTAGCTTCACTATGGTGTCGGCTTGGCTGGAGTTAGGGTTTTTTATGCCATGCTGTCGGGTTATGGGTCAAAATTTATACATTTAGAGTTTATCCATTTTTGATGGGTTTTTGTTATATATTATGTAATAAAGTTGGTAAATAGGTAAAAGATATCAGTCTTTTATGCACCAACTTTAAGAGGGATAGATTTAGGGCTAGATTTAGGGCACTGATTAAGCCTTAGACTTAGTGATCTGCTACTTTGGAGAACTTTTAGAGGGAGAAGGGATTTTCAAAATTGAGCTACATGGGCTATATAGTTGGGCTTTTACTTTATGTTTGGGGGTGGCAATTTTTAGAGAGGGCTAAAAGTGAATTCATTTTTCCTTGATGCCTTGGAAATCCTTTTGTAACCAATTTGTTAGATTTTGAGAAGAAATAAAGCATATGAGTCATTGTCTTACATATTTTTGAGCTTCAAAATCCTGTTTTCATCTTTCTTTGCAAGTGTTTTAATTAATTGATATCCAAGATAAGTGAGTGTATCCATATTCCTCCTCAAGGTGATTAAAAAATCAAGGCCCCTAAAGGAATCTGTATGTTTGTTGACTGGTTAAGCTATTTTTGGTTTAACCCTAGTGGTGAGATTTGTTAGCCTATATGTTGAGTAGAGATATTAAGTATCAAGCCTATGATATATGAGTAGGAATTATTGTTTTATCTTTCAAACAAAGTTTGAACCCATTTTGGTGTATCACCTCATCTTTACTTCCAGTTTTGTTTCAAAAGCTTCCTTCTTCCCTTTTCTCATTAAGTTATCAATCAGGAGGTGATATCCCATATCAGATAGGAACCGGCTTAGAATCTAGAGATTCCTTCTCAA
Source organism: Thuja plicata (assembly GCA_018584345.1). Taxonomy (NCBI): domain Eukaryota; kingdom Viridiplantae; phylum Streptophyta; class Pinopsida; order Cupressales; family Cupressaceae; genus Thuja; species Thuja plicata. Next base: position 19,052 of record MU227986.1, on the reverse strand, counting down.
TCATAGTCCACCCACAACTAGAGAAGGTTTCCATTGTTAGGATAGAGTACTATCAAAGCCCCAATGCCTAAGTTGGGGTGGTAATTCTAAACCTCAACAACTCCTTCACATGGTCGATAAGACCATGGTCAATCCCATGGTTTGTAATCTGAAAAATTAAAACTACTTTAGTCAATTTAAGCTTACCAATCACATAATTTTGCAATTAATAATTTATGATTTGATTGGGGAATGAACATAAAAGTAAGAAAAGTAGTGCAGGGGTGTGTGAATTTATATTCAATTGTTTAATGATGGAAACTGATGACATGTAACTGATTAAATGTTTTACAATGTTAAGTTGAAGATAATACAAGGCATTAAATAAGTTAATGGTTTGTATTGTCATTGATGTCAACTTGATATCATCTGTATGGTCATGTATAAAATGCCAAAGACTTTAGAGAATCAGTGGAACAAAGGTTATTCTTTCAGCAATGCATAAAAGTCAATTATACACTAAGTGATAGATAACACCGACGAAGTGCACAACATCAGTAAAGGCAAAGAAGAAAAGTCATAGTGATACCCGATGAGTAGAAGACAATGTTTCCCAATGAAGCAAAACCACAGGATGCCTAGCGAGATAAAAGTAGAATTTCCCGACGGATGGAGATCTTGAAGCTAAATAAATTCACACTGATGAAACTGATAGTTGTAACCGATGACTAACTAAAGAGTTGACAGACAGAATAGAGAGTTTAGAAAATGATAAAATATCTAGCTGGCAAGAGCTAAAGATAGACTTAACTGGTTGTTTTCTTTTTTTTATTTTACTAGAGTTAAGTGATTGATTTAAAGAAGATTTGTATAGTTGGCATAAAGATAACTATGAGATAAATCAGGAGTTATGCTTTAAATCAAATTGGCTAGATTGTTTTTAACGCCAAGAATCAAGAAACAGTGAATATCATGTCTATATAAGAGATAAGTTTAATTCATTTTTGCATCACATGAAAACGGATTAAGGGGAGTGAAAAGAAAGAGGATACTAAGAAGAAACTGATGAATAACAACTTCATGTAGTATCGATCAATCAAGCTAAAGGAGAGCTAAGGAATTCTGGAGACACCGAAAAACAGTGAACATAGCATCAAAAAGCATAAAGTATGGAGAAAAAAAGAATTGAATTGATACATTGATCAGAGAGGTAATGTAATTAAATAGATCTAAAAATATGCAATTCAAGTTGCATTAGAAGCAGGTCATTTTGTTTCAATTTAACCATTGAAGCATCAAGTCTCTTAACAGAGAAGCACTTAACAGTCTTCTATATATTGAAGTACATCCCAAGGAGTGCCAAAAAGGTCGATTCATGAAAGTAGCATTGGCTATGCCTGATGCCTATTGACAGTCTAAGAGAGAGGTTGATTCAAGGATGGCAGTATTAGATGCCCAATACTAAGTGACAACCTATATGTGTAAAATCCTCTAACAAGGTCACACTTAACAGTGTGTTTGTAACCTTTAACAAGGTTGGCTCCTAACAGGCTCAGTTCAAAAGAGTGAAAATTTGGGGTACCGGTCCTAGTGGTTTTTTCCCTTAACAGGATTTTCACATTAAAATCCATATGTTATGTGTGTATGGTTTATTACTTTACTGTTTTACATTTCACATATGCATTTCTGTATTTATCGGTATACTTTGCATATTTATTGTATTTCAGTAAATAGTTATACTTCTTATCGGTAATCAAGGAGAATAAGGATAGACAAGGAAAACCAACAGATAGTTAATCATTATAAGTATTTCATGGCATGCATCTTGTAGGGACATAATAAGCTGAGTTTTATTTGAATGGTGGTTAGATTAAGGATAAGTTTTTGAGGCCACTGATTCACCCCCCTCTCAGTTATTACTAACAATTGGTATTAGAGCTTGTGTGCTTAGAAGGAAGGTTTCAATACCTAATTCAAAGATCACAAGATGAATAGATGAGATGTGCCCAAGTTGAACAAAGATAATTTTGCTTTATGGAAGAGCAGAATAAGACTCCACTTATCAGGTATTGGTAATGATGTTACTCAATTCTTAGAAACTGAATATGTGTTACCCACAGGAGCACCAACAGTTGAAAAAATGAGAGAGAATCATGAACATAATGGCATGATGATAGAGCTTGCTTCCTCACTCTCTGATGCTGAATTTGAAGATGTCAAAAATGCAAAACTACAAAGCAGATGTGGAACAAATTAAATATTGTACATGGTGGTGACAAAAATGTTTTGAGAGCCAAGGCAGAAAGCCTTAGAGGAAAGTCTTATGATCTCAAAATGAAAGAAGGAGAAAAAATCACTCAGTACAGAACAAGAATTAAAGTAGTCAATGTTATCCAAGGAGTTGGAGGTGTAGTAGAAGAAGATACAGTGGTAAGTAAAATTCTAAGAACCTTACTGCCTACTTATTCTATTAGAGTATATGCCATTCAAGAAATGAGAGCAGTAGCAAATAGCAATGTTACTCTAGACAATTTAATTGGAAGAATGATTTCATTTGAGATGAATAACTTTGATAATAGTGTCTTACCAAACATAGAGTCTGCATTTAAAAATTCTATGAGAATAAGTAAATCAAGTCACAAAAACACTATAAGAAAAGATAGTGATAGTGAAAGTGAAGAAGATGATCTTGATGAAATAGAAGCACTTATGGCCAGAAGAATGCAGAGAGGCAAAGGAAAATATAAAGGTAAATTACCACTTGTTTTTTTTAATTGCAAAGAGATTGGATATTTTTCTACAAGATGTACTAACAGAAGAAAAGATAACAGAAGTAATGACAGATCTCTTTTGAGAAGAAGTCTGATAGAGGTGATTACAAAAGCTACCAATAATTAGAAAGAAGAGATACCTGAGACTATACAGACAAAGGAAAGAAGGTCAGCTACCTAGCAAAATGTAAGGATGATGATGCTAACACCGAATCTAATGAAGACATCAAGATGGTGTTTGTGGCTATAAAGGATGATTCAGATGATGATGAAGAAAGGTATGTAGAAACAACTCTCATATCTAAAATTAGCAAAAATGATGTTTGGATCATAAATAGTGGCTGCACTCATCATATGACCAATGATAAGCAAAAGTTTGAGACTTTTGAATACTACAAGGGTGGATCAGTAAGAATGGGAAATGACACACCTTGTCCAGTTGAAGGTAGAGGAACAATAATGTTGAATAACCAGATAAAATGTGAGAATTATTATTGGATAAATGGATTGAATTATAATCTATTGAGTGTTTCTCAGTTGAATAATGCAGGTCACAAAGTAGCATTTGAAAATAAAAAGGAAAAGATCTTCAACAAATCTGAAAATCTGATTGGTACTGGTGAGCAGACAAAAGGTAACTTATTCTATCTGAATGACACTGAACCAACTTGTTTGATTGCTACAAACTAAGACATATGGTTGTGGCACAAAAGACTGTGTCATGTGAACTTTGACAACATGATAAGAATTAGCAAAAAGAGAAATGTCAGAGGCTTACTGACAATGACCAAGCCTGACAACATCATGTGTAAAAACTGTCAAAAAGGTAAAATGACAAAGTCTAGTTTCAAAAGAAAAACCCATACATTTGATGCAATTCTAGAATTACTTCATACTAATTTATGTGGACCTATGAGGACAAAGAGATATTATGGAGATAGATATTTTATTCTCTTTGTTGATGATTAATCTAGAATGATGACAGTTATGTTTCTAAAAGATAAATCTGAAACATTTGAGATGTTTAAATGGTATAAGGATTTGGTAGAGAAACAAAGTGGTAAGGATCTAAAATTTTTGAGATCAGATAGAGGAGGTGAGTTTATATAAGATGAATTCACTAACTTTTGTAATGAGCATGGTATAAAAAGACAGGTTTCTACAACAAGAACACCACAACAAAATGGAATTGTTGAGAGAAGGAACAGATCAATAATTGATTGTGCTAGAACACTAATGATAGAAAAAGGCATCACCCAAATATTCTGGAGGGAAGCTATTAGTACTGTTGTTTACACACTGAATATAGTACAATTGAAGAAAGACACCAAGAATACACCTTATGAGCTATGGTATGGATACACACCCAATGTGAGTTATTTAAAATTTTTTGGCAATCAATGTTATATCTTAAAAGATGATAGAAATGGAAAACTTGACTCCAAGAGTGATGAAAGAATTTTTCTAGGGTATTCTACCAAGAGAAAGGCTTACAAATGTCTAAACAAAGCCTCTAACAAAATT
>MU227986.1:0-14728 GCA_018584345.1 Thuja plicata | reverse complement strand
GTGATGAAAGAATTTTTCTAGGGTATTCTACCAAGAGAAAGGCTTACAAATGTCTAAACAAAGCCTCTAACAAAATTATTGAAAGTGCAAATGTAAAGATAGATGAATTTGCAGAGAAGAATGAATAAGAAAGCATTAAAGAACTAGAGGACTACAATAAGTTCACTTATAATGAGGAACCTAAAACTCTACCCTACCAACAATGTAGAGCCCCTGAGCTACAAATCATTGCTCCCGAGCATCAGGCTACAAATAACGATGGTCAGGATAATGATCAAGATAATGTGCAAGGTGATGAAGAACAAAATGAAGATCAAAATAATGATCAAGCTAAAAGACAAAGAACTATATATGTACTTGAAAGATATGTAAGAAGGAATCATCCAGAGGACCAGATCATAGGATATAAGAAAGCTGGTACAAGAACAAGAAGTAAGTCTTTAAACTCAAATTGTTTAATTTGTGAGTTTGAGCCAAAATATGTCAATCCTGCACTAGATAATGAGGAATGGATAAGTACTATGAATGATGAGATTGAGTAGATTGAGAAAAACAAAACATGGTCACATGTGCCAAGACCAGATGACAAGAATGTCATCGGTACAAAATGGATATTCAGGAATAAGCTGAATGAGAATGGAGAAGTCACAAGGAACAAAGCAAGGCTAGTATACAAAGGGTATGCACAAGAGGAAGGTATAGACTATAGAGAAAACTTTGCACCCATTGCTACAATAGAATGAGTAAGGATATTACTTTCTTATGTTGCATTAAAAGGATTCAAAGTATACCAAATGGATGTCAAGTCAGTATTCCTAAATGGAATACTTGAAGAAGAGGTATACATTGAACAACTAGAAGCGTTTGTTGATCCAGACAAGAAGGACATGGTATGTAGACTTCACAAAGCCTTGTATGGATTGAAACAAGCTCCTAGAGCCTAGTATGAACGACTTCATTCCTATCTAATAAGTATTGGATTTGTAAGGACTAGTGAAAATAGTAATCTTTATTTAAAAGAAGATACTGATGCTAACATCCTAATTGCTGAAATATTTGTTGATGACATCATATATGGAGGAAATGATAGACTATGCAAATCATTTTCTAGTGAGATGAGCAAAGAATTTGAGATGTCTATGTTTGGTGAGATTGAGTTCTTTCTTGGTCTCTAGATCATGCAACAAGGAGAAGGTATTTTCATTACATAGTCCAAGTACATCAAAGAGGTCTTGAAAATATTCAAGATGGAAGAATCCAAACTAGTTGGAACACCGATGGCTACTGGATGTAAGTTGACAAAGGAGGACAAGACAATAGAGGTAAATCAGACTTTATACAGATCAATGATTGGAAAACTCATGTATGTTGTACACACTAGACCAGATATTGCACATGCAGTGGGAATTGTTGCTAGATTTTTTGCTAACCCTAGGGAATCACATATGACTACTATGAAACGAATCCTAATATATCTAAAGAATACTGAGGAATTTGGCTTATGGTATAGAAGAGAAGGAAAATTTGAACTAAAGGTGTTTACCGATGCTGATTGGGCTGGAAATATTAATGACTGAAAGAGCACAACTGGAGGAGAATTCTTTATGGGTGACATAATTATCACATGGATTAGCAAGAAGCAGGGATGCATCTCACAGTCTACTACAGAAGCATAATATGTTGTTGCTGCTGTAAATTGCTCAAATATTGCATGGATCAAATAGTTGCTGGAAGGTATGCATATGAAGATCTTAGAACCAGTGATTATCTATTGTGATAACACCCGTGCAATAAACATTTCCAAGAATCCAGTCATGCATGCAAAGACTAAACACATTGCCATCAAGTATCATTACTTAATAGAACAAGTTCAAGAAAAAGAGGTGATACTTGAGTATGTTCAATCAAAAGAGCAATTGGCCGATATCTTCACCAAGCCACTACCCAAGGATACATTTGAGTACCTAAGAAAGAGACTAGGAGTAAAACCCTTGTCTACCAGTTAGTAACAAACTGAAGGTTGCATCAACCTACTTATTATAAGAATATCATTCATGTTGACACAAGAAAAGAGAAGAACTTCAAAGCTACATCTATATATAGATAGGTATATATCAGAACTGAGCACTGGAGCATATTGTTGTATTGCTGATGGATAAGGGAAATTCAAGGAATATATTATGGATAGGAGGAAAATGATTGTTTGACATGAATGTCAGATACTTGTAACCATATTTGTTTGGCATTGTTGTCAAAGAGAGAGAAAGTATCCATATTATCATAGTCTTCAAAAAAAGAAGAATGATTATCCATTATCAGATTACTCCAATAGGGAGAGATCATATCCATAGGGAGAGAGTTTGTATGAAGGATTTAATACAAAGGAAGAGTGGCTGACAAGAGAGAAAGACATCAAATGTGAAGAACAGTCAAAAGAAAGATATTTCCACAAGGAAAGGACGCAACACATCAGAGCAAGAAACATAGAAAGCTGCAAGAATCAAATCTAAGATAAAACAAAGCTTACCGAAGTTTAGACATTTATCGGTTATCAAACAAAGATTGGTAGTTTGTTGAATCTCAATAAATTGTATTTAATATTGTATTAGAAATAATATAGTGTAATCATATAAGTTTAGTTTCCATCAATGCCAAAGGGAGAGATTGATGACAAGCAACTGATTAAATGTTTGACAATGTTAAGTTGAAGATAATGCAAGGCATTAAATTAATTAATGGTTTGTATTGTCATTGATGTCAAGTTGATATCATCTATATGATCATGTATAAAATGCCAAAGACCTCAGAGAATCAGTGGAACAAAGGTTATACTTTTAGCAATGCATAAAAGTCAAGTATTCACTAAGTGATAGATAACATCGATGGAGTGCACACCATCGGTAAAGGCAAAGAAGAAAAGTCATAGTGATACCCGATGAGCAGAAGACAACTTTTCCCAATGAAGAAAAATCATAGGATGCCCGACGAGCTAAAAGTAGAGTTTCCTAACAGATGGAGATCCCGAAGCTAACTAAAGTTACATTGATAGAACTGATAGCTGTAACCAACGACTAACTAAAGAGTTGACTGATAGAACAGAGAGTTCAGAAAATGACAAAATATCTAGCTGGAAAGAGCTAAAGATAAACTTAACTAGTTTTTTTCTTTGTTTTATTTGACCAGAGTTAAGTGATTGATTTAAAGAAGATTTGTACAGTTGGCATAAAGATAACTATGAAATAAATCAGGAGTTATGCTTTAAATCAAATTGGCTGGATTGTTTTTCACGCCAAGAATCAAGAATCAAGAAACAGTAAATATCATGTCTATATAAGAGACAAGTTTAATTTATTTTTGCATCACATGAAAAGGGATTAAGGGGAGTGAAAAGAAAGAGGATGCTAAGAAGAAACTGATGAAGAACAACTTCATGCAGTACTAATCAATCAAGCTGAAGGAGAGCTAAGGAATTCTGTAGACACCAACGAATAGTGAACATAGCATCACAGAGAAGAAAGTATGGAGCACAAAATAATTGAATTGATACATTGATCAAAGAGGTAATGTACTTAAATAGATATGAAAATCTGCAATTCAAGTTGCATTAGAAACAGGTCATTTTGTTTCAGTTTAACCATTGAAGCATTAAGTCTCTTAATAGAGAAAGACTTAACAGTCTTCTATATATTGAGGTACATCCCAAGGAGTGCCAAAAAGGTTGATTCATGAAAGTAGCATTGGATATGCCCGATGCCTATTCACAGTCTAAGAGAGAGGCTGATTCAAGGATGGCAGCATTAGATGCCCGATACTAAGTGACAACCTATATGTGTAAAATTCTCTAACAAGGTCACACTTAACAGTGTGTTTGTAACCTTTCATAGGGTTGGCTCATAATAGGGCTCACTTCAGAAGAGTGAAAATTTGGGGCACCGATCCCAGTGGTTTTTTCCCTTAATAGGGTTTTCACATTAAAATCCACATGTTATATGGGTATGGTTTATTACTTTACTATTTTACATTTCACATATGCGTTTCTGGATTTATCGGTATACTTTGCATATTTATTGTATTTTGGTAAATAGTTATACTACTTATCGGTAATCAAGGAGAATAAGGACAGACAAGGAAAATCGACAGACAGTTAATCATTATAAGTATTTCATGACATGGATCTTGTAGGGACATAATAATATGAGGTTAATGTGAATGGTGGTTAGATTAAGGATAAGTTTTTGAGGCTACTAATTCACCCCCCCTCTCAATTATTACTAACATGAAACCCTAGTAATGAAAATTAAATTAAATAGATTCAGATGAATGCTTAAAACATCATTTATGTATAATTAATAGATTGACATGAATGGATGACTTCATTAGCTTAAGATATTTTTATTGTAATCGGATTTGTTATAACTACAATCGGAACAAATATAAAATTTTAACATAACAATAGTAAAGTGAGTGTAAGAATTCACTCCTGACAACAATCAAAACTCCTTCAAAACTTATTTTTATCTATATAATTAAAACTGACCAGTTTTATCAATTGCTTACTATTTTTTTTTAATCTTGTTGCCTCTTAAATGAGATTAAAACTTGTTTTTTATCTATATAATTAAAACTGACCCATTTTTGCTTGGGAAGGAATCCAAGGTAGAATCAAACTGCCAATTGGTTCAAGAAAATGGGATTTCATGGTCCTCCTAGGTGTGTTCTATGCTATACCAATGAGGAGGATACAAATCATCTGTTTCTTACTTGTCCCTTTGCATCAGAGTGTTGGCACTGGATTACTGGGATGGTCTGTAGCTCTCCCGAATGACATTCTTTCGCTCTTCACCTCATGGCCTCAACTCTTCAAAGACAACTTATGTGGCAATTTGTGGATAATCACTCCAATTATGATTTGGGAAATATGGAAGGAAAAGAACAAAAGAATTTTTCAAGATAAGTCTTTGGACAAATCCTCACTTCTGAACCATATTGAAGCCTCTATAGTGGAAGTCATGAATGCTAGGATCCAATTACAGAGTGTACAACATAATTATTATACCACCTGGGATGATTATATGATCAAAAATTGGTTTGGGCTTAAGTCTCCCACCACAATTGACATTGGAGTTAAAGAAAATTGCCACCCTCGAAGCTAACTTCAAGTGGAAACCTCCCTCACTGGGTTGGTATAAATTAAATTTTGATGGAGCTTCAAAGGGAAACCTTGGTCCCTCAAGGGTGGCTTGCATTATTCATTCTAGTGATTGTTGCATGATTGCCAAATTGGCAAAACCACTGGAAATTGGCACATGCAATTTGGCAGAGTTCAAAGCTCTGCTATTGGGATTGTCGATGGCATTTGAAATGGGCATCATGGAACTAGAAATTGAAGGGGATTCCCTCATCAAAATCAATGTAGTTAAAACAGGGTCTTCTCCAAATTGGAAACTGTAGGCAATTCTAGAGGTGATTCTACATTTAATTAAAAAATTTGAATTCACAACGGCTAATCATATCTATCAGGAAGGAAATTTCATGGCCGATGATCTGACAAATACGACAGCTCTGGGTGAACATATCAAATTCACCAGGTAGTTTAGTTGGGCATGTGGTACATTTCAACAATGGTCTTTGAGTGTCCAATCAAGATAGAATCTTAGCCTCAGTATCTTCATCTTCAATACATATTTGATGCTTGGAAAAAAATGTTCATTCGGGTTGATGTGATGGCTCCTAAGATCTTCAAAAGGCTCTTTGTATCCCCGAGTTTGGATGACATCATAAGATTGCAATATATCTCCCCAGATTCACTTTGCATGAATTGAACTATTTCATTCAATTCACATCACATCATCATGGCAGATCCTATCCTTGGGCTCTGTCGCACGATAACACTCTACCTCTGTTCTAGCACAACTGCCATCTCTTTTCTAGGAATGATTGGAGCTTTTTTAGGCGGAACTTTTGAAGTGTCACTAAAGTTGGAAATTGCAATTTTTCAGTTTCATTTTGAGACACGACATTGACAAGGAGAGTACATTTGTCAGAAGTTTTTCTAGAGTGTGATGCGATATCATTAAGTGGTTTGGCTAGCATTAAGTTGGCAAGTTTTTTATCTTGGCAGTACTGATATTTTCTTATAAAAAGTTTCTTGAGCTCAAGATTGATAAATTTATGAGACAGAAAGATGGATTCCCCACTTAAATTCAGTTCTGATATTGAGAAAATAGCTTTTGACACCCCCATTACCTCCAATAAAATTAATGAAGTTTGTATCTTTCAGGATCCCTTAGTCACTCATGCCATAGGAAAGTCTTAGGATATAATTTTTTGTGTACAAATCACAGGTTCAGGTTTTCTTCAGATATTTGTGTGGGATTCCTTGCTAGTATTCTGGTTGCTGGGGCTTGAAAGACTTTAGTGGAGGATTTGTGTGATCGCTTGTTCTCTAGGAATTTCATTATGGGGCTCCATAAGGTAGTCATGAACATCGATGGAGATCTCAAAATGCCATTTCCCTGGGACTTAGCCATGACAATGACTACAGGGAAACCCTTCCCTGGTTTTGGAATTGTCCCTAGACAAAATATTTACGCTGGACACCCTCGACACCTTCACATTCTTTGGGGCTGGGAATGGGATGACCATCAGCTTCAACTTTGCATGATGTGGAGAGGGTTAAAATTCCTCTCTAAATTCCTAGGAATTGAGGATGGTTTGAGTGTCCTGTATGGCGACAACTTAGACAAAACTCTCCCTTGGGTGTATCAATACAAATATGATAAAAGGTTGGATGGGTTGGGGTGTTCAGACTCATTAGATAATGCATTTGCATGGGAAGAAATGGAGGTGGATTCTGATGATGACAGCGGCGAGGTTGAGGCTGAGGGTGATGCCGAAGAAGATGAAGACAAAGAGGAGGAGGAAGATGAGGAGATCGGTGATGCAAAGGAGGAGTCTTTTGAGGAGGAACTAGAGGATAGCGACTCTCTAGCTTTGGGGGATAGCTCCAAATCTGATTCTGGAGAAACCACTGAGAACGACACCACTTCTCCCTCTTTGTGACCACACGAGCTAAGTCCATTGGGGGCTATATAAATTTTTCATTTTTCATTTTGATTTTTCTTGGTTATGCTATCATTGAATTTTGACCTACTGCAATACTTTACTCTGGTTTGAGCCTAGGTGCTCTGTTTTGGGTTAACAATTCTCTTAGTATAATTGCGTTATGAACCAGTAACTCTTTCATATATTTATTTTTGTTTTACATTTTATATACTAATACAAATCTCGGCTTCAGCCCCTTAATTATAAAAAAAAAAATAGGTGACTTTTTTTTTCCAAATTGCTAAGATACCCCATATATAAAACAACCATAAATACCTGAAAAAATCTGGGAGACTCACAAACTTGTGCGATTTGAGTCATAATGGCCTTCCTCTCTCCTCCATCAATGTTCTTTACATCAATTACTAGAATACCCATTTCTAAATTCGTTGAAAACCTAAAGACAATCAAATGCTAAATAAACTGTCACAACTAAGAAGATAGATGAACATTTGCTGATGTTTGTAACACTGAGACCCTATTTATATGTCAAAAAGAATTCAAAGTCACTGGCAGATTCAATTCATGTGTGAGAATACTTATTTAATTCAACCACACCTCTTTGAAATGAATTTACTGTTCAAGATATTGTTGATGATTAGAGCAGCAAGCTATATTGTTGTGCATATCATTTTTAATTCAAATCACACAGCTTAATTTTCTACATCTAAATCTAATTGTTGTTTGATTAAGATTCTTCATTTTTTGGACTGTACTTAAATTGAATTTGTATATTGACATACTTGAAACGAAGATGTTTTTATATTGACATCATGATCTGTCTATGACTGTGACGACAAAATTTATTCACTCAACAAGTTAAGCTTTCATTTTCCATGTGCCACCTTATTTTGATCATCTCAGACTTTCATTTGCCTCTTCTGCGAAGGTAATTTTCATTTGAATGTTTTCCCCACCTGGCTCTTGCTATCTCCCCACCTAGGGCGGATGAAAAAGATAAAGAAGATGCTGATGCTGTTGGTTGGACACTTCCCGACCCTCCTGCCAATCCCACCAATGAGTGGGGATCGGATGATAAAGATCCTCCGCCTTCTGCTCCTGCTCTTGCTACCTAATGGCTTTATGTTTTTTTGATGAATAGTTTTCATTTTCAGCTCTGCCGTGTGAACTCTGCAGGGTGATTTCTATGTCCCCCGGCCCCTTTTTTGTGGATATGTAACTTTAATATTTTTTAATAGAGAAGGCACTAAATATTCCTTTTGAGCTTTAATCTTATGCTATATTTAAATAGAAAATTGCAACGCCAATAAGCCATGGTGAGAGAGGGAATCTTATGTTGTACACCATATTTTCATGTATCTTATGCTATATTTAAATAGAAAATTGCAACACCACTAAGCCATGGTGAGAGAGAGAATCTTATGTTGCACACCATATTTTCATGTCGTAATATATTTCTATGGGAAAATGTTGCAACAACTCTATCCATGTGGACAAAGAATAATTTCTACAATTTCTACAACATTAACAAGAGCCATCTTAAAGGAGATCTTTATGAGATTTAAGTTGACCCTAGAGAGTAGAGAGTAGGATACTTTATCCATTCTTATTGTAGCCCTTGATCATCTAGGATCTCTAGATGGACATTTATTTCACGCTCTTATAGACATATTGCCTTCTAAGGTGTAGAAATATTCTAAGACTTTGGACTTTATATGTAATATAAAATTTTGAGAGGACTTATATTATTTGGTATGATTCATTATATATCTTTGGTAAATATTTAATCTAGTTTTTAGTTTACCTTACATGATGTATTTTAGAATTTTTTATAATTTCTATAACTCTTAGTGAATCAATCTCTAGGTCTTACCTTTATATAAAATCAAGTTATAGTCTCAAGGATCACATTCATAGGTTTTATAAAGTGCATTATACAAAAATTATTATCTCCTCATTGATGTAGGTGGAGAACAATTTCAAGAGCTAGTTTAGACCTAACCCACATTTTATAAATCTATCACCATTCCCTATTTATTGTAAGCCATGTTAGCACATACATTTCATGTGCCATGTTGCTATGCCAAATTGTATAATTTAGATGCATTCATTATGCTCTTAAATGCACACTAGAAAGGAATGCAATTAGGATCATATAGAAGAATAATTATACCATGTATAAATGTCAAAAGAAAATAAATGAATCAAATATGTGTTATCATATAGGGCATTTACAACTATATGGAGAATTGATGTAATTTGTGTTTTAAGGTTATTTTGACAAGTTTTTAAGGTCCTTGCAAAGTTTGGGGGATTTCGGACCCAAAGTGAAAAAGTTGAACCAAATATTATAAAAGTTCCAAAATTGGTGTATGATTCCTTTATTATTTCATTGGTGGCAAGATGTGGTGTTAACGATTTCACTTTGTTCAGTGATTCCCTACATTTTCATATCCATGTTTGTAATGGACAATGATAGTGACAGTAGAGTGTCGGGGAGTTAAAATGTTGGGTTGTTATCCTTAAAAGCTAGGATTGAGTGGAGATGTTGAATAAAGACCTAGGAACCCCTTACCATGTATGAAGTCGTTAAAAAAATGAAGAGTGGATCCTTTTTTATGTCACTATCCCATCGTTGGAAAAACTTGACTACTGCAGTTTAAGTTAGAGATTAAAGTGTTTGGAGTCTCAAAGGAGTTTATAAAACCATTGAACATGTTTAACACACTATGAGCTAAGAGTATTAAAACATTGAAAAATATTGTGGAAGAATTTCAAATGAAGAATGTTATGGGAGATCAATGGATGTTGTTCTTGAATGCGCAAATAGGCCTAAAAGTCAGAGTTATGTGTTTTTTTTTAAACCTTTGGTATAAAGAAGTGGATGTATATTTTAAGATATTTCATGGGATATCTTAAAAGGTTTTTGGAAAGCCTAGTATTTGTGATTTTTTCCTGTGTTTAAGGAAGTATGATCAGTCTAGTTGATGATGAGGGCTAGTAGTCATCTAAGCCTGATTTTGTCTAAGATAGGACAATGTGATTTCTCTCATTCTTTGGAAGTGTGTAGGGTGTAAGGATGTTGTATGAATTTGTCTCTAGAGTTAGTGGTCACTATGGGAAATAGAAGTATTGTTTTCTCTATTTGAAAGTCATGAAGCAAGGTTTTCTTGTGAGGGGAAGTTTTGAAATTATGGAATATGGTAAAGTTTTGTTGGTTTGGTATTAAACTTTGAAGAGTCCTTTCACATTTGTGATATCTATGTTTAATGATAATATTTTGATATAAGCCTTGTGTTGTGATTTACCAAGGGGGAGTTCATTTTGAGATGACCTTTAGGTGAGTTTTATTACAAAACTAAATGGATATTGAGATTTTTCAGTTTCTTGAACCATGAACCCAAGAGTCTCTCATCATGTTTTCACCATCAAGCTAGCTTGAGAATTATTCTAACACTAAAACCATCACTGTTCCTCAACCTCAACATCCATAGAGTTTTTTCGCTTCATATGTCTATTATGCATTTAGTTGAGAAATCAGGGAAGATCATTAACCTCTATACCTATTTTTGTTTGGCTTGGGGATTTTAAGACTATCTCAAATTCCTGACCACTAGGACTCATTTTCTATTGATTATTACAGGGAAAAACCTCTACATTTAAAAATAAAATGCTTGATCCTTTGACCACATATCATATTCCAAGATTCAACAAAAACTTTATGATAATATTCATCGGGTGTGTATAAGAGAACAATGAACTCAAGCACTGTCGATTGCAACATTTAGTCTTTTAGGAAGTTAGAGTGGAAGTCAATCTTTTAGGAAATAAGTTGGTAAAATGGTACAAATAAAATTAATTATACTTACTAGATCAACAAACAACTCATGGGTTGCTTACTTTTTGGGTCTTTAGCAGATTTTCTAAAATATCATATTATGGGATTTTGATTAAAAAATTTATATATTCATTTTATTTTTTGGTTTAATTTTTGTAGAGGTAATGTGTAGGGTTGTTTAATTTTAGATGATATAACATCGGCCATAAATAATGTGTAGTATACTATTTTTTTAAAGTTGTTCCTTAATGGCTTGAAATGATCTGTACTAAAAAAGGTTTATGAAATCTATGTGATTTGCTAGGTTTTATGACAAATGCCCTTGCATAGTTAAAAAATATAGATTCAGAAAAAATTAATGATTACCACATGCTATTTTTTTTTTCTGTTAAATTTCAATAGCATGATAGTACTCTTATGAAAATTTTTGGTAAGATCCTAGATTTTTTTGTGTGTATTGAATAAACACAAAAGAAAAATAGTAAAAGAATAGAGGGGAAACAAATGGCTAAAAACTTAATCTCATAGTACAAGAACTTAATTTCATCAGCAAATGCCTTGCATAAGGTATTATTGCCTCCAAAAATAATATCATAAACAAAAATTTCAGCAATCAAAACCTTGTGGTCACTCTCACACTGCAAGTAAACATTACTGTTATCACTAGTTCTTTGAAATCCTATTTTGATTAATAAAGAGTGAAACCTCTCATACCATGCTCGGGGTGCTTGCTTCAAACCTTAAATATCTTCATGTAACTTGCATACTTTGTTCTTATTTGTGCTCTCAACAAATCCTTAAAGTTGTTTAATGTAAACTTCTTCTTCCAATATACCATTCAGAAATGCAGACTTGACATCCATTTGTTAAACTTTGACTCCTTTGTAAGCTGCATAAGTTAGAAGTATTCTAACTCCTTCCAATCTAGCAAAAGGTGCAAACTCTCACCATAATCTATCCTTCTTCTTGTGCATAACCTTTGCAAACCAATCTAGCTTTATTTCTGATAACTTCAACATTTTCATTCAGCTTGTTTCTAAAAATCAATTCAGTACCAACAATTTTATCCTTTGGCCTAGGTAATAAAGTCCATGTACTATTATTTTGTATCTCATCAAACTCTTCTTTCATCACTTTCATCCAATCTTCATCATCTAGTGTATCTCTAACTTTTTTTAGCTCAAATGAAGATATCAAACATGTATTGTCTCTTACCTTGCTTCTAGTCATCACTCTGACATCTTTATACCCAATAATCTTGCTTGGGGAGTGGTGCCTCCTCACATATCTTTCTAAAATAGACTTAGTAGGTCTTGGTGCTTCGTCATCATCATTTGGTTGTAGATCATTCTGTTCAGCTTCCTCCTTGGTAGGTGCTCTTGGTAAGGTGTCAAGAACATCAGGTTGCACATATACAAACTTACCATGGTATCTAGGTTCCTTTTTTCTTTCTTCATCATTATTTTATGTAAATTCATGAATTATCACATTTGCACTTTCCGCAATTTTGTTATTAACTTTATTCAAATACTTATAGGCTTTACTCCTTGTAGAATATCCAAAGAATATTTTTTTATCCTCTTTAGAATGAAACTTTCCTTCTCTAGAATCTTTTCATATATAACATCTACTTCCAAAAACATTGAAATAACTAACATTATGTTTGTGATCATACCATATTTCATAAGGTGTTCTGTTGGTACCCTTTTTTTTTCATTTGTACTTAGTTCAGTGTGTAAATAGTTGTACTGACCATTTCTCTCTAGAAGTTTTGTGAAATAAATTTCTCAATAATTAGTGTCCTGGCACAATCAACAATAGATCTATTTATTCTCTTAGCAATATCATTCTACTATGGTTTCCTTGGTAATGACATATGTCTCTTAATTCCAATTTCATTACAAAACAATGTAAACTCATTAGATTTAAACTCACCTCCTCTATAAGATCTCAGACATTTCAATTGCCTTCTATTTTCTATCTCAACTCGGGCCTTATACCACTTAAACATTTGAAATGCATCAGATTTTTTTAAAAACATTACAAACATCATTCTAGAGTAATTATCCACAAATAGAATAAAATATCTGTCTCCATGGTAACTTTGAGTTCTCATGGGACCACATAAATCAGTATGAACTAAATCCAAAATTCCTTGTGTAACATAAGTTATTCTTGAAAAACTAGATTTAGTAATCTTAATCATTTGACGTTCTTTCGCATAGCATTCTTAGGTTTCTCTAATCTCGGTAATCTTCTTACTCTATTATTTTTACTCACTTTAATCAAGTTGTCAAAATTAACATGACAAAGCCTTTTGTGCCATAGAAAAACATCCCCAACTTTAGCAAACAGGAAAATCTTCATAGAAGTATCAAGATAAAATAAATCACCTTTACATTATTCTCTAGTAGCAATCAAATTTGCCTTCGCAGAAAAAAATTGCACTCTTCCATGTTGAAATTCTAGTCGGTGACCTATGTTATTTTACTATGCAACACTCAACAAATTATACTTTAATCCTTCAACCTAATAAACATCATCACATCTTGTGTTATTCAGTAGAATTATAGAAACTTTTCCTTTCACGGGGTATGGAGCACTATTACAAAATCTAACATATACTCCATCATGATTTTCCAAGGAAATATACTTAAGTGTGTCACTAGTCATGTGATTATTAAGGCCAAAAAATATCACCCTAAATCAGGCATTAGGGCAAACTAATATCTCATGGTAACAATGGAACCCTTCCTGAGCTATGGGTGGATTCTGATTAAGAAGGAATCTCTGGATTCTACCCTGGTTCCTATTTGATTTGGGATATCACCTATTATTGATTTTTGATTGGGGAAAATATAATGAAAACTAGATTAAATGAACTAAAAAGGTGATACACAAAAGCTTGATTCATATTTATCAGAACTTTAAACTAGCACCTATAGGAGGGTGATCCCACAATAGTGGGTTACACTTTTTTGCCTAATGGACATTGAACTCTACATTTTGAGAAAAACTTTCACATTCGGATGCATATTGTCGTTAAAATTTTTGAAATCAGAAGACAAAGTAAACTAGAGTCTTTTAGGATTTTCTGTCTAGATTCTAAATATATTTTTTTAATTTTTTTTTGAATTTATTTTAATGGTTTTTTGTTTCTCCCACTAAAACTACTATGTTTCTGAAAATGTCTTTTTCAAAAAGGTACAATGACTTCGTACAACATAACTTTTTTTCTAAAATAGATATCAATGTGCTTCTTTTGAATTTGGTTTTGTAACATCCATACGGAGGGCATACAATTGGTTTGATGACATTATCATGATTATTGCATATTTTATGAACGTTTGAAGTAGAGTCAAATGTAATTTTGACATACCTTGACTACATGACTGATAACTTGTTGTGTATTTATCAAAATTCAAATTTTTGTTTTTGATAGAAAGAAGACTCGAAACCGAAGGGCACTGTTATTTTTCAATTTTTTTTTTCTATTTTGTACTATTTTTCATTGAACATCAAACCTGGAAGTTTATATTTGATTAAAAACCTACATCTGATGCACATAAAAAAAATAGACCTAATTAATTCAAAATTTGTCAAATCTATATTCGTTAGAAAGCTCATTCAGAGTACTTGTGAGATGCAAAAGGAGGTGTCCCTATTCTTTCATTTGAGCCCCGCGCTTGAGCCCCGAAGCCATGAAAACTATAGATTGTTGTGGGCCTTTGCAGATGGCATCATTTTTAGGGGTTTCGATAGAAACTACTTTCGATAGAAAGTAGTTTCGATCAAAACTAATTAGTTTTGATCGAAACTACTTTC
>MU227985.1:270480-309031 GCA_018584345.1 Thuja plicata | reverse complement strand
GGAAGTGGTAAAATGAAGTTAACTTTTCTTTTTTTTACTTTTATGCACGTGTTGGTCGAAATTTTGACCAACACGGGCATAAAAGTAAAAAAAAGAAAAGTTAACTTTTATATTGCGACCAAAACAATCAATTTTGCTAGTTGGTCGAGAACTTTGGTCGGAATTTGTGGTCAAATCTATTAGTGATCTTGGCCAAAGGCTGTGTAAGCTCTGCCAGAAGTGCAAGGAGATTGGCATTAGTCTCTCTTTCCTCCTTCAACTTCTGGCCCTGCTTGATATATCTAGCCTCTACTACTTTGGTGGCCTCCCTTAGCAATTCCAGTTCACCTTGCTTGTCGCTTCTCCCCAGTGCCACTTCCATGATTTTGTAGTCTTCAGGCCTTATGGCTGCCGCATCTACACCTAGAGGGGGTGTTGCGATAGTCATAACTGTGCTACCTATTGGACCAATCTCAAGAGTATGGACTGTCCATTCTTTCTTGGGCTTCTGGGCCTCTGCATTTGTGGCCATCATTTCAGCCAAGGAGAGTGGAGCACTTGTTTCTACCACTGGGGCCTTTCTTTTCTTTGATTCCACCAGCCACTGGGGAAGCTTTGTAGTTAGGACCTCTACATCGGGATTCCCTTCATAATCTGGTGGTGTGTCCCCAGAATGTATATTTTCTTTGGGATCTTTCTCCCTCTCTTGTTCTTGTTCCTTTTCTTGTTCCCCGAAACCTTCATTATTTTCTACCATGCTGGTGTCCTCCATTGTGATGTTCGAAACCTTTTCTCCGGCCTCAACATTGTTTGTATCTTCGAGGACCTCCTTGTCCCTCTCAGTGTTGGCTGATCCTACATTTACATTGTCTAGAACCTCCTAGTCAATCTGCTATTGCTATTCTTAGGATTCATTAGCCTCATCTGCTAGAACATTTTCCTCCATCGAAACATCCTCCGAAGGTGGGTGAGGTCTCTGGCCAAAGTTTAATAATGCAGCTGTCGTTACTACCTCGCCAAATGTGCTCTGGGGCACTTGGTCACCCGGAGTAACCAAAGGTGTTTGGAGTGTGATGATCGGGGGTACGGTTGCTCATCCATTATTTTCCTTCATTGATTCTCGACCCCTTGGGCTGGTGTTTCTTCTTGTCCTTCCTACTCTTGTTGTTCCCCTTGTATTTCTTCCCGGACCTCCTGCTATGTTGTAGGTTCTTGTCTGGGATCTCCTATTCTATAGGGATATCCTCCTTCTCTTGTGCGGAAATCTCCTCCACCACGTGACCTATACCCTATTGAAAGTCCATGAGCCTATCCGCTGTGAAAGTGTCATCAAAGTCATCATGCGGGGGCGAGGAGTCAGAAATATTTTCTAGTTCAAGAGAATCCAAACTAACCTCAACTGGCGGCAATTTTGGCATACTGGGGCTGGCGGTTGCGCTTGGTGTGGGGGTCACCTTCTTCTTCTTCTTTCTTGTTAGTGGAACCCCGGTCTCTAAAATGCTGGTAGACTCCACCTCAGCAAAATTCTGTCTGCTCATCATCATAGCCAACAATAGCGATCCCATCGGGCAAGCATATGCCATCAGAGTTACGAGGAGGCCAAAAGATATCTACATGCTTAACTGCTAGCTGACCAGCCTTTTTGACACCATTTTTTTTTATAGTTGTACCATTAAAGGGGTGTGACCTTGGGGAGGTACCTTGGCTGGAGCACTCTCTTTTTCTTTTCCTTTGCTTGTGCTAGGTCCAACAGTGGCAGAAGGTGTAGTAGGTCTAGTGCCGCCAGAAGAGGGAGTGGCCCTATGAACCATTGGTTTCTTCCGGGTGCTCTTGGGACACACCCAGGAAAAATATCGGTGACTTGCTTCCAAAATAGGGTGACATACCCCTTCAATTGTTAAGTTTTTAGGGGTGGTCCAGTCCACCAGAGGGAGATCTAATTTGTCCAATCCTTGTCCTTTATATGCTGGATCCTCTAGCGGCCCATCATCTGAAAAGCCCTTTAGAAAATTCTGAAGGTCGAGCACCTTCATGAGTCCTTTGGACATGTGCGAATGTTGTCAAGCCCAGAGATCAAAACTATATTGGCAGTCCACCCAAAAATCTTAAATATCTTCTTCATGTGGCGGGGATTCCCAGGGAAGCACTATGGAAATCTTGCCTAGAGGATCGTAGTTTTTCCTAGCGTGGTGGAATTCCATCAGTCCCAAGCTTTTCAATTCATTATCTGACTCCCTTGATGCAACGAGGCTACATGTATAATTCTCGCATGAAAATAGGAATGGGAGATTGATGACCTTCTTCAATTTAAAGAAGGTGTGTAGGTCCATCATCTGGTGCCAGAACTCCAGAAGAATAATCCTTTCCCCACAATATCAGGGAAGAAGATGGGGCTTCCCAAAGAAGCCGATCACCCAAATGTAGGTGTGATCCCAAGTAAGTGTTAGGATGTTATGGTAAATGAAAGCATCATTTACTCGGTAGAAATTTGGAAAGCTGAGTTCCCACTATATTTGGGGATAATGATCCCATGGTGTTACTTGGCCTAGCCCATTTCCAAGTTCACCCACTGTTCCCAAACTTGGAAAAGTCAGTCTTTGTTGGGCTAATGCCCATAGCACGTATGATGTCATGTGAAACTTGGAATTTTGGATGACACCCTTCAGCTACGTATCCATGTGATTGGCTATGATAGCCACCTAGTTGAAGGTCTGACTGCAAGTGGTGATGCAGTAAAGAAAGTAGTTCATCCATGCCAAGAAATCTCTGGCATGGGGTAATCCAAAGATCCTGCACAAGAATACAATGCCCGCCTGAATAGGCTCTTTGAACTCCCCGTGGGGAATTTCCAACTTTATTATCCTACAATCCCTCTTTGGGGACTTCAGCCAGTGGCTATTGAAATATTGTCGGGAGATAAGGGCAGTGTGCTCAAACTCCTGCAACATCTGGACCCGATTCTGGATAATGGACCCTTTGAACTATGGGATCCCTAGCCCTGAGGCAAAGGTTGTTGCGTCGATGGTGAAAATTGTTGCTGGGTACTGTAATGGTTGGGGATCTATAAGTAGAACGGTCTGAGTAGGTGCATTGTACAAAGTTTCCAGTTGGATTATTAACTCTGGTGATTGCACCGAACAAGGAAATTTTTCCACCTTAATGATGCCAGAGGCGGCTAGCTGAGTGGCCAAATTGTCTCCGGTGGCCTTCAACCTGTAGATGCCTTGGATCAAGTCTTGCATTTTAGCCCAAAGTCTGGGCTCCGTGTCTATTATTTCCAAAACTTTGGAATCCACCTTGGATCCCACGAGAACACCCTCCTTTGGATATTTGGATGTTAAGGGCAACTTTTCTAACAACTTTTTGGCCTTGGTTTTTGTGGCCGCCCGAATGGAAGTGGTAGGTAGCTCCGGGCTATTAGGAGGGGTGATTACTTCAAACATCTTGATTAGCTTATCTGCAACCTGCAAGACTGGAGAACTATTAGAACATGGTATATACAAAAGAATATTAGGAACTCTGGGGAATTCATCACCACCCTGCACCTATCCAACAAGTGTTAGTACATACCAAAATCCCAAAATACTTGAAATAGATGTGAGTAGGACTCCACGGTGTTGAACCAAGTGATAGGAGGGAACGCAGGACAAGGGATTGATTGGGACCCAGAGTCTAGATAAGCTAGTTGTTACCGTGTCGTTGTGACCAGAGGAAAACTATACTTGGCTGATGTGGGTTGGCACGTAGTCACGTGATAGGTGACATAAAGGTATTAATGGTGACAAGTGGGTAGACATGGGTTAAATTGAATTTTAGATGGGACATCTTTTGAATACCCACTCATGGGAAATTAATCCTGCCATTAAGGTGATGAGACAGAGGAGAGATAAAGCCGCCATGGCTCGAACCAGTGAGGTGTCGAGTTCAAGCCGTGGCGACTCTGTTTCGACAAGCTCGGTATGATGAGTGAAAACACATGATAAAGCATGATGAACTCATCAGTTTAGAGGGATACACACAAGATATACACACCAATTTATAGAGGGTCGAAGGCTGAAACATATATACATTAAAATACACACTACTTACAAGCTTTTTACAAATTTATACCATATTTACATAAGTACACAAACTACCATAAGATAATATACATTGTATAAATTTGTTTACAACTGCACAGAGGGTGGACAACCCTCTGGTAGAGCCAACCCACCAACAGGAGGCAAGAGAAAAATGCAAACCACAGAAGGTGAACCATCAAAACCAAACAAAGTGAAACCAAGAAGGAAACAACAAGAAAAACAAGAAACAATAAGAAACCAGAGAAAAACCTGAGGATCTACATATAAATTTGAAGAATAGCAGGGGAGAGGCACACCAGGGGCACTCTGCAACAAGTCTACCTTTGAATGATCATGAACAGACACCACAAATCAACTCACAATTGACCACTAAGCACAGAACAACTCGCAGTTTAATCGCCTAAGAATCACTCTGAATGCTCTAAGTGTTTTTAATCACGGTAACTGTGAAAGTGATGGGTAATTTCCATTTATACTTTTTAGGGTAAAAATGAGTTACACTTTTCTCTGCAAACTCCAGAACAGGCAGACCTCTGGACTCTGGGCCCGGGGATTGCGGGGATTGCATGCAACTATGCCTTCTCGTGAGAGGAGACATAGTTGAGGAGAATCCCTGAGCCCAGAATCTGGCTCTCAAAAGGACAACAAACTCTGGGACCATGTCCCGGAGGCACAAAAGACAAAAATAGAAAGAAAACAAACCTCATGGGAGGGAAAACCCAGAGAAGAAAACAAAGAAAACAAAGAAAACATGGCAAGAGCCAAAGCGAAAAGAGGGGACCCAACATTTTGCACACAAAATGTAGGGACGGGAATGCAGCTCATAACAAATGGTGACTATCTAGGAAAAATTCCTTAGTGCATTTGAGAACTGCAGAATCTCTGGTTAGCAAAACTGGAATCAATCATTACTTGGAGCATTTTGCTTGCAAGGTGCAAAGTGTTTGAGAAAATTCATCCCATACATGATTCAATCCTTGGTCTTTCGTTAGTTGTGAAGTGTGTGCTTTGAAAGAAAATCAAGATGATGACCTCTAAGAGAAGTAGAGAAGAGGCACTAAATATATCAAACCAAAGTTATCAAATCTGCTCGTTTCCGCCAGATATCAGAATTTCCCCCATTCTCTAGTTCTCTTTAATTCTTTCTTTTCTTAGATGGGAAGGCGGTACTCCTTTCACCATTAACCTTAAGCTTAGCTAATTCTAATGGCGGTACTTCTTTCACCTTTCCCTCCACTTCAAATTTTTAAATAGGGGAGGAAAACTCCAGACTTGGAAAGAATTTAAATGTTTTTTCAGACTTGGGCCAACAAACTAGTGCGGCCGATCTACCCTCGATGTTTCCAATTACTTGTTCCTTTAATTTTGATTTAACTGATTTTTGGACTTTTGGGGATGAATCTGATGAAGATTACTCATAGACCACTACCAAACTTACAAAATAAATCCAGAGCACAGACCAATTCCACCATGCTAACAATAGATTCCAAGTTCACCAAAAATGCAAAAGGTACCATCCCGGAGACTAGATATTATGCGAAGCATACTAGTCTACAAAGGGGGGGAAAAACACTAGACACCTAGAAAAGAAAGAATGAAGCCAAAAACAAAAATGAAAATAAAAAGGGGTGGGGGTAGTCCTAGAGGATAGCCAACAAAACTATTTACAAGGCACCCCAAATAGAGCATCGGGAAAGATATTTACAAGAAGGACTTTACATAAAGTACAATTTTGGACAAACTCACCTCATTCAAAATAATGCTTGAGGAACTATACATTGATGGGAAATGGAATGGCTTCTCTAGTCATGGTACTAAGGTGATAACTATTTTCCCCACAGATCTCAGATATCAAGTATGGTCCGAGCCAGAGCTGTTGGAATTTGGTGTGTTTTCCTTTCTTTTCCTGGGACTTATCCCATAAGACGACCAAGTCTAAAATCTGAAAGGCCTTATAGTGGGATCTTCAGTCAAACCATTGTTTCACTACTCTTTGGTGAGGTGCAAAATGTTCAAGGGGCTGTGTCTCTTTGTTCTTCCATTTGCACCAAATTTAGGAGCTGAACCTCCACAATATTGTTCTGGTTGCTGAATTCCTACATAAATTCTAAAACTGGGATCTGCAAGTTAATGGGGAAGACTGGGTTCTGGCCATAAACCAGATAGAATGGGGACATCCCCACGGCTACCTTAATTTGAATATGATCCACCCAGAGAGTGAATCTAAGGTTTTGGTGCCAGTCCTGGGGGTTCTGTTCTAGCAAATGTTTGATCACTTCAAGTAGATTTTTGTTGGTTGATTCAGCAACACCGTTCCCCTGAGGGTAATAGTTGTTGGAGAACTTCAGAGTCATCTTTCTATCATAGGTCCATTCAAGTAATTATGCCAAAGAAAATGTTAGACCATTGTCACATACTATAGCAAAGGGCATTCTGAATCTTGTGACGATGTTTTCTTCCAGGAATTTTATTACTACATCTACCATGTTATTTTTACTAGGTATTGCTTCAGACCACTGGGTGCAATAGTCGGTCACAGTTAGAATGTACCGGTGGTTGGAAGATGAGTTGGGGTTGATTTCCCCAATAAAGTCAAATGCCCATTGGGCAAAAGGTCTAGCTTCGAAGACCGACTGTAAAGGCATAGCTAGGTTCTGCTCACGATGTGTCGCAGTCTAGCAAGTATGGCATTTTCTGATGCGAGTGTAGACATCTTTAAAGATATAGGGCCAATAGTATCCAGCCCAAAGGATTTGATGGGAATTGGCATCATCTGAGCCATGCCCAGTTCCAAACTGCCCGTGGAATTCTTTGATTATCTTTGTAGCTTGAACCCTATCAATGCACCGGAGGTAGACTCCCTCATAGTTCCTGTGGAAAAGAGTGCCATTTTTTATCATGAAGTGTGTGCTTTTCAACTGTAGGGTGCGACATTTGTTTGGAGGCAATCCCTATGGGCATCTATTATTTAACAACAAGTACACCAAGTCTATGTACCATGGATCTTGAGTGATGGAATCCACTGTATATGTCTGACATTCGACGTGGGGAATCTCTTCTGCCATTTCTCTACATAGTCCTTGGCCTCAGACTATCTTCATGGGTTGTATTTCTAAATCATATTCCTGGAGGATGGCCATCCATTTCCCACATTTCTCACCCAACTCACTCTGCATCAGCAGATATTTTACTCCCTGGTTCGAGATGATAGCATACACTTTTCTCTGGAGGATGTAATGTCAGAATTTATTCACAGCGTGAATGAGAGAAAAGGCCTATTTTTCCAAAGGCAAATACTAGACTTCAGCATTCTTAAAGGGGGAGCTCATGAAAGCTATTGATCTTTCTTCCCCTTTGACCTTCTGGGTCAAAACTACCACAGCAGAATGCGGCGAGGCAAAGGAATAAATGTAAAAGGGGAGGAAATAGTCTGGACTAGCCAGGACTGGGGCCTCTATTATCGTTTGTTTAATCTGGGAAAATGCCTGCTTTATCTCTGGGCTCAACTCAATTTTAGTATCTTTCTTCATCATTTCATTGAGTGGCCTTATGATCTTGGTGAATCCTGTGATGAATCACCGGACAAAATTGATCTTCCCAAAGAAAGATCTCATTTCCTTCTTGCTGCCAAGCATTTGTAGGTTTAGTAGCACTTCAACTCTCTTAGGGTCAATGGATATACCCTTCTTGGAGACAATATGCCCAAGAAACTTCCCTTGAGTGACCCTGAAAATGCATTTCTTAGGGTTGAGGGATATTTCATACTGGCGACATCTCTCGCATATCTGGGCGAGGTAGGTAGAATGATCACACCTGTCCCTAGAAAAGACGGTCAAATAATCCATGTAGATGATTATACACTGGTTCACAAGGCCCTCAAATGCAATGTCCATAGACTTCTGAAATGTGGCCCCTGCATTGATCAGGCCAAAGGGCATCCTCTGGTAGGAAAAATTTCCCCACTTGGTGGTAAATGTCATTTTGTCTCTATCCTCATATTTAACCATGACTTGGCTATACCTGGAGTACCCATCCAAGAAAGACATCATTTGTGACCCATTCACAATTTGTAGTACCTCATCCAATGAGGGAAGAGGGTGATTATCTTGTTTGGAAGCTTTGTTTAAATTTTGGAAATCCACGCAAAGGCAGATCTCACCACTTTTCTTCCTCACAGGGACTAGGTTGGCAACCCACATAGTATTCCAGATTGGAAATATTATCTGGGCTAACAATAGTTTTTGAACCTCTTGATAAATTAGGGGCTTAATTAGTGGATTGACCGGTCATTTCTTTTGCTAGAAAGGCTTAGCATCAGGTTTGAGTGGGATAGTATGGGTCATAATGGAGGTATCATAGGTTTTTAAGTCCTCATACCCCCATGTGATTACATCAGTGTATTCTCATAGAACCGTGAGAATCTTCTCCTTCAACATAAGGGAGCAGGAGGTGCCAATGTGTATCATTTTCTCTTCACTAGGCTGGCCAATGTTCACTTTCTCAAATTTTCCTCCCTCAAAGGAGGATGATATATTTTCCTGACCTTGAGGGTCCGGGTCAAAGATTCATTCAATTGCGACCATCTCTTTAGGGATAGTGTTGGTGGGTAGGTCCATGATCCCTTCATCTTCATCACCCTATCTAGTATCATCATGATCTCTTTCTTCCACTATTTGGTCCTTGAAAATACTAACATTATCCATAAAGGCCAGGATATGCTGATCATCCTCAAAGACTTGAAAATGGGTGACATTGTCTAGGATGGATGGGGTGGGGATCATCTCAACAGAGAATTTCCAGAGTCGTGAGCCATCCATTGGCTCAAGCATGCTGGAAAAAATGGCAAGGGCATCCAAGGCTTAATTTCATCTCTAGGGAATAAGATCGATGTTGAAGGCATCAAAATCTTCAATAAGGCTCCATTCCTGGTTGCGGTATGCAGCCAGCCTTTTATTGTGACAGGTATATTGACTCCGAACCTGCTTAACAATCAACTTTGAATCACCTAGGGCCCAAAGGTGAGTGATTCCTTTCCTTAGTGCAAACAGGAGTCCAAGGACCAAAGCCTCATACTTCATGACATTGTTTGTGTAGTTGAATTGTCGCTTGTAAGACGCGAGGAAGGATTTTCCCCGTGGGTTGATCAATTCCACTCTGGCCCCACAGCCTTGTTTGGATCGGGACCCGTCAAACTTAAGGGTCCATAAGTCATCGTTTGTTGTCTAGGGCTGGGAAGACAGAGTGGTCTTTGGATTGTTTTTGGGAAGATTGGGAGGAGCTTCCTCCGACGCTGATTGTATGTGGATGAGGTTTGTCTCCTGAGAGATTTCTAGTTGGGATCCCCAGATGAACAACGTCGAAGAGGCACTGCCAGCAGAAGTACTAGGTCCCAGGGAATCAGCTGTATGTTCTTCTTTCTGGAGGGCATCGATGTGCCGGGTAGTAGCGGCAAGGCAGGGTTCACACTCTAGCTCTAAATGTTTCTGGTAATGCACCTGACACCAAGTGTCAGAGAGGAGTGTAGCAGGGGTCACTGCAGTACCAAGGGGTTGGTACACCCTGGGGGAAGTCTTAGAGAAGAGGACTTCATTCACCCTCCTAACATTGGTGAGGGCCTATTTCATTTGAGGTTCATTTTCAACCTAGATCTAGTTAGATTCTCCCTCCCAGGGGAGCCACAAGTGGGAAAAGTCAGTCAAGAAATACCCATTCAGGGACTTGGACCAATTATGACTTAGTAACATCCCATAAGTCTTTGGGATTTCCACCACTTGGATGTCAATTATGCTGGCTATCCTGGGGTCTTGGATGAGTTGAATCTGGATGTTCTTCAGTTCACCCACAATTTTTACAGTGGTTTTATCTAGCTGGATTACTACATTGTTAGACGGGGTGGGTCAGAATCTGAGCTTCTGTCATATGGATAAAGGCATGATGTTGCCCAAAGCCCCAGAATCTACTAGGAAATTGTGTATATTCTTCCCTTGTATGTTTAACCCCAGCAGGAAGGGAGGATCCTCAGTGTTACCTCGAAAGACAGCTGCGTTGGCATCCTCAAAAGAGACAGTCATGGGTGGGCGACTGATGGCTTCTAAGTTTCCCAAGAGCTTCAAAAGAGACTTCTTCTGCTTGATATAGTTCAGCAAAACCTCCATTAAGGTCATGGAGGTGGTGGTTTGTTCTAACACATTCATAATGTCAAACCTTCCTCTTGGGAATTGGTGGCTTCCCTCGGCTGGGTCCTTAGCTTGGTTAGAGCCACGACCTTTTAGAGGGGCAAACCAATCAGTCATGTTGTCTCAGGGAGGAGTATCTTTGGGAGGCATGGGCATGTAAATTGGTCCTTTTCCAGCCTGACTCTGGGTGTTGTAAGGAGTACATGGGTTGGTGAAGGCATTGGCCTTAAAGGCCAGAATAGATTCATCAAAGAACCCCTATAGTTCGGGTTCTTCTTTGTCTTCCTTACCTATTCCAAAGAAGATGGTCTCACAAGTGAAGGCACCATGAGTGGGTTCTTGTATAGGAGGCTCTAGGGGAGTAGGATCAGAAGCTTGTTGTTTGTCCAGCTGGGAAATTATGATGACCTTCTCCAATGTGGCATCGTTTAACTCATTATGAGAGCCTGTGACATCCAATCTACACCAGTTGGTCATGGTTTGGAAATCTGTGACTGGTGTGAAATGGGAAGGTCCAGCGCTACCTTGATTGGTGTTTTGGTTAAAAGCAGGACCTCTGATACTAGCATTATTGTTCCATTGCTGTTGATTGGGCTAGGGCCTGTTGTTGTAATTTCTTCCTCTGGCATTGTTGTTTCGTTGGTCAGAGAAAATATTCCCTCTGTGGGAATTGGTGTTGTGGGGTGCAAAGGACCCTTCCTTCAGTTGACCCATATCTATAATCAGTGTAGACAAAATTCACCGGAGGGATTCAACCTCGGTGGTCAACTGGGTATTTGCATCACAGTGTGACGGTTGTTGTTGTTGGTTTCTCAGGAAGGAGGCAGCATTTTCCAAAGTTGAGGGTGGAAATCCTCCAGCTGTGGATGACTGAAAGAAAGGCACTCTGGACGGTTATGTCTGTTGTTGCTGCATTGGTTGCAGTTGGTTCTAGGGAAAAGATTCCAGACCTGGGGTTGTCTGAACTTGTGATAGATACACATACCGATCATGCTGGTCTATCAGCAGTGGTGGGGAATTCATGGCCATTGCAGGAGCACGCATTGCCTAATTTGGGTTATATCCCTTGGCATAGGAATTTCCACCAAGTATCATGTTAAATGGCATGCTCTGCCCAATCCTGCCCAAATATTTGTTAAGACCACGGGACAACTCTAAGGCCAGGTTGTAAACCTTCACCACAGTATCCCAGTCACTGGGGGAAGTGATTCTCCAGAGGAGAGTGGCAATGAATGGGTCCATCATGTTGAGATAGGTCTAGATAGTTACATCTACAGATGGGATGAAGGGACCCGTGCACCATTTTAAGGTGCATTAGAACCGGTAGTTGAATGTTGCAAGGGGCTCATTTGGTTCCTTCCTAATAGAGATGAAATAGCTGTGGGAACATGCTAGGTCCATGTGTACATAGAAGGTGGCCAAGAAGGCATCCTCCATGTCCTTCCAACTATTGATGGAGTTGGCGGGGAGGTTAAGGTACTAGTTCAGCTCATTTGTCCCAGGGACAGAGGGAACATCTGGGTCACAATGTCCTGATGTTGGATCTAGTGTTGGTTCATGGCATCTTTGTATGTCTGCAGATGATCTTCTGTAGTTTGTGAGCCTAAGTGTTCATATTGGGGACAAATCTTCTCTAAGTGCGAAGATAGATCATTGGCTACACACGTAAAAGTTCCCATCGGGGACCTGGTATTTCCAAAATATGCAGCCATCGGGGGTGTTGGATTTTGACTAGGTTGAGCGTTAATTCATGGGGTCTTCTGGGGGACTTGGGTATTCTAGGATGTGCTAGATCTCCAAACAATGGTGGCTGACTTGGCTTTCAGGGTTTGTTTCTTTCGAGCGGGAGGCTCAAATTTGACAAACCTTCCAGGATTGGGAGTTCATCTAAGGACTCTTTCAAATCTTGCTGGTGAAAATGATCCAATCCCACTAAAGGCTTAACTCCTAAAACTATGGCTTGGGGAACCCTCGGGTGGTGTAAAATTAGAATCCTTAGAGGGGGACGAGTTCATACCCTCCTTCTAGCGCCAATTTCTGTTGACGGGTCTTTGTGACCGGGTCCGCCAACAGATGTAAGTTGTCACCAGGTACCGGGGTACCGGCCAACTTCACCTATAAAGGTTGTCTAGGGAAATGAGATTCCTCGGGCCTTCAAGCACATGACAGTAAGGTCTCAACAGTGCAGGAGCTTAGTTGGTAATGTGACTATTTTGTTTGGGGGGATAGCTAGTTATCTTGGCTCGTCTTCTCTAGGGATTCAAGTGAGTGGGGTTTCCTGCAAGCGTTCATTAACTTTACCAAATAAAATTCAAAAGATATTGTAGAGTTAGGAATATTTCATCTACCTATAGTCAAGCCAAACATTCAAAACATCAACCAAGTTCTAACATGCTACACTAAATACTGAAGAAATACGGAACCATCAGTTCATATACAATCAATAATGGAGGAAAAGAAGGTTGTTAATCTACTTAAAATATCAGAGCAAGGGACATAAAGAACATACAACACAAAATACCATTAATCCAAAGATTAGAATGCTAACAACATCATTGATAGAACCCTTCCTTCTTTATTAACATGTTTCCAGCAAGCACTGGTGCATACAATAATGGTGGCTCCAAGGGAGAATTTAACTATCGAAAGCTTCTAAAAACTAAGGAGCATTGAGCTCTGCAACTAAGAACTGAGAAAACCGAAATGCTATTAGCTATGGACTACAAAATCATCAATTTCGCCAACTCTTGGAATGAGGTCAGACTTATTATTTATACACAAGTTTTGACCTAAAACTAACCTAACTTATTTTACACTTAACAATATAAAAATATTTCTAGTGGCCGATACTACCTGTGCCACGCTACAAAAGACCTCAAGACGGAAAAGGTCTGATATGTCAGAAGAATAAGACAAAAAAAGAGGAGTGGAAGAGTCAGCCTCGAGAAGAGAGTTAGGAGGAGAAAAGAAGAAATCCGATCTCCCAGGGACCGAGGCTACATGCCTCATAAATGGGAGAGTGGCTCATTGTCTCCAATGCACCAGGTGTTACTTTGGAGTGGCACCTTGGGAAGACCATCTGTCTGAACCCTCTTGTCGAGCCAACATGCCTTGTTGCGGCTACCATCTTTCTGACATCCTTTATTAATTGCCTTGAAAGTGACCATTCGGCTTTGGGAACTGGGACACGGGTCACTTTAAAGAATTCAAAAATAATATTGGATCCAGGACTCTGGGATCCAGAAGCTTATACCTCCAATGAATAAAGAATGTAACCAATACATGGTTGATATAATTCTCTAGACTCCAAAGATCCTTATTGCTGCTTACTATTTTTCAATATCTCCAACACTTGGCTTATGCCTTCTTCATCTATATCTTTGATACTATCCCATCAACTGTGAATATTCTCCAATTTCTCCTCAACATCTCCGGCCCCATTCTGGAACTCATCCACCATCTTGATGGCATCATGTGACCAGATCATGATCTTAGATAGTCTAGATAACCTGCCCTGGTCAAAATCTTCAGCAGTCGGATATAGGGATTCCATCAGTTCATCATATTTACTGAGGACATAGTCCTCTGGGGCACATGTTCTAGTGGTGAAGGGATCGACTTGCGATACTCCCACCACAAATGCTTGAAACAAGCCCAATGGGTATTGAGCCGTGGTCACCTTTTCTTTCAAGGCCTTAACCAGTTTCTTGCATACCTCAATTTTGAGGACAAGTCTAGAGTATTGGGCCTAGAGGGAATCATATGATTTGTCTGCTAAAATCCTCACCTTTGTGGCGGCTTCTTCTCCTATGTTGCAAATTTGTTCCAGCCTGGCCCTCCACTTTTCATACTTCATTAAATCTTTCTCCCATATAATAGCGGAGCCATTTTCCTGGCTGATAAGGATGTCAACCTGATAAAGGTCTGGGAAGGATTCCACTAGAAATTTTCTTATGGTGGCTACCTACTCGGTGGCCTACCCATCTACAACCCGCGCCTTCTTCTTCATGGCCCAGATAGAATCCACGTCGCCTTGTGTAAGCAGAAATCTGGAGGAAGGGGTTCTCAGGTGGATCTCAGCCAAAGGGTGTGTAAGTTCCACCAAAAGTGCAAGGAGATTGGCATTAGTCTCTCTTTCCTCCTTCAACTTCTAGCCCTGCTTGATATATCTTGCCTCTACTTCTTTGGTGGCCTCCCTTAGCAAGTCTAGTACACCTTGCTTGTCTCTTCTCTTTAGTACCACTTCCATGATGTTGTATTCTTCAGGCCTTACGGCCACCACATCTACACCTGGAGGGGGTGTTGTGATAGTCGCAACTGTGCTTCCTATTGGACTAGTCTAGAGAGTATGGACTATCTGTACTTTCTTGGGCTTCTGGGCTTCTGCATTTCTAGCCATCATTTTGGCCAGGGAGAGTGGAGTGCTTATTGCTACTGGTGAGGCCTTTCTTTTCTTTGATTCCACAAGCCATTGGGGCAGCTGGGGAAGCTTTGTAGTTAGGACCTATGCATCGGGATTCCCTTTGGAATCTGGTAGTGTGTTCCCAGAATGTATATTTTATTTGGGCTCTTTCTCCCTCTCTTGTTCTTGTTCCTTTTCTTGTTCCCCGAAACCTTCAGTATTTTCTGCCATGATGGTGTCCTCTGTTGTGATGTTCAGAACCTTTTCTCTAGCCTCAATATTTTTTGTATCTTTGGGGACCTCGTCATCCCTCCTGGCATTGGCTGATCCTACATTTACATTTTCCAGGACCTCTTGGTCAATCTGCTGCTGTTGTTCTTGGGCTTCATTAGCCTCATTTGCTGGAACATTTTCCTCCATCAAAACATCCTCCGGAGGTGGGTGATGTCTCTGGCCAAAGTTTAATAATGCAACCGCCATTACTACCTCACCAAATGTGCTTTGGGGCACTTGGTCACCCAGAGTAACCAAAGGTATTTGGAGCGTGATGATCGGGGGTACGGTTGATCCTGTGGGTCTGGGTTCCCGAGCATCGGTTTCTCATCTGTTATTTGCCTTGGTTGATTCTCAACCCCTTGGGCCGGTGTTTCTTCTTGTCCTTCCTGCTCTTGTTTTTCCCCTTGTATTTCTTCCTAAACCCCTTACTGTGTTGTAGGTTCTTGTTATGGGATCTCCTGTTCTGCAGGGATATTCTCCTTCTCTTGAGTGGTAATCTCCTCCATAGTGTGACCTATACCCTGTTGAAGGTCCATGAGCTCATCCACCGAGAAAGTGTCATCAAATTCATCATGTGGGGGTGAGGAGTCAAAAATATTTTCTACTTCAGGAGAATCTAAACCGACCTCAACTGGCGGCAATTCTGGCATACCAGGGCTCGTGGTTGCACTTGGTGTGCGGCTCACCTTCTTCTTCTTCTTTCTCATCAATGGAACCCTGATCTCTAAAATGCTGGTAGACACCACCTCGCTGAAAGTCTATCTGCTCATCATCACAACCAATGAAGGGGATCTCACTGGGCGAGTAGATGCCATCAATGTTACAAGGAGGCCAAAATATATCTGCGTGCTTAACTACTAGCTGACCAGCCTCATCAAATCCATTTGTTGTTGTAGTTGTACCATTAAAGGGGTGGGAACTTGGGGAGGTACCTTGGCTGGAGCACCCTCTTTTTCTTTCCCTTTTCTCACGCTAGGTTTGGCGGTGGTGGAAGATGGAGTAGGTCCAACGCCGACAGAAGTGGGAGTGGCCCTATGAACCATTGGTTAATTCCGGGTGCTCTTGGGACACACCCGGGAAAAATATTGGTGACTTGCTTCCAAAATAGGGTGACATACCCCTTCAATTGTTAAGTCTTCAGAGGTGGCCCACTCCACTGAAGGGAGATCTAATTTGTCCAATCTCTATCCTTTATATGCTGGATCCTCCAGCGGCCCGTCATCTAAAAATCCCTTCGCAAAAGTTTGAAGGTCGAGCGCCTTCATGAGTCCTTTGGACATGTGCGAATGTTGTCAGGCCTGGAGATCAAAACTATCTTGGCAGTCCACCCAAAAATCTTCAATATCTTCTTCATGTGGTCGGGATGCCCAGGGAAGCATTGTGGAAATCTTTCCTAGAGGATCATAGTTTTTCCTGGCATGGTGGAATTCCATCAGTCCTAGGCTTTTCAATTCATTATCTTCCTCCCTTGTCATGGTGAGGCTACATGTATAATTCTCACATGCAAATGGGAATGGGACATTGATGACCTTCTTCAATGTAAAGAAGGCGTGTAGGTCCATCATCTGCCGGCAGAACTCCAGAAGAATAATCATGTCCCCGCAATAGCGAGGAAGAAGATGGGGCTTCCTGGAGAAGCCAGTCACCTGAATGTAGGTGTGGTGCTGGAACTAAATAAAATAGCAGCCATAGGTACTAACCAAATTCATCGTCGCCTGCGACAATCGATACCCAAAATCCTGAGTAAGTGTTAGGATGTTATGGTAAATGAAAGCATCATTTACATGAAAAAAATTTGGGAAGCTGATTTCCCACTATATTTTGGGGATAATGATCCCATGGTGTTACTTGGCCCGGCCCATTTCCAAGCTCACCCACTGTTCCCAAACCTGGAAAAGGTCTTTGTTGGGTTAATGCCCAGAGCACGTATGATGTCATGAAAAACTTGGAATTCTGGATGACACCCTTCAGCTGCATGTCCATGTGATTGGCTATGATAGCCACCCAGTTGAAGTTCTGACTATGAGTGGTGAAAGTAGTACATCCATACTGAGAAATCCCAGGCATGGGGCAATCTGAAGATCCTGCACAAGAATACAATTCATGCCTGAATGGGATCTTTAAACTCCCCGCGGGGAATTTCCAACTTCATTCTCCTACAATCCCTCTTTGGGGACTTCAGCCTATGGATATTGAGATATTGTCAGGAGATAAGGGCAGCATCCTCAAACTCCTGCAATGTTTGGACCCGATTTCGAATAATGGACCCTTTGAAAAATGGGATCCCTAGCCCTGAGGCGAAGGTTGCTACATCTAGGGTAACAATTGTTGCTGGATACAATAATTGCTGGGGATCTGGAAGTAGAACGGTTTGAGTAGGTGCATTGTACAAATTTGTTAGTTGGAGTATTAACTCTAATGATTGCACTGAACAAGGAAATTTTTCCACCTTAATGATGCCGAAGGCGGCTAGCTGAGTGGCCAAATTATCTCCGGTGGCCTTCAACCTGTAGACGGATTGGATCAAGCCTTGCATTTTAGACCAAAGTTTGGGCTCTGTATTTGTTATTTCCTAAACTTTGGAATCCACCTTGGATCCCACGAGAACACTCTCCTTTGGATATTTGGAGGTTAAGGGCAACTTTGCTAACAACTTTTCAGCCTTGGTGTTTGTGGCCGCCTGGTGGAAGTGGTAGGTAGCTCCGGACTATTAGGAGGGGTGATTACTTTAGACATCTTGATTAGCTTATCCGCAACCTACAAGACCAGAGAACTGTTAGAACATGGTATATACAAAAGAATATTAGGAA
Source organism: Thuja plicata (assembly GCA_018584345.1). Classification (NCBI taxonomy): domain Eukaryota; kingdom Viridiplantae; phylum Streptophyta; class Pinopsida; order Cupressales; family Cupressaceae; genus Thuja; species Thuja plicata. Next base: position 291,306 of record MU227985.1, on the reverse strand, counting down.
CTCTGGGGAATTTGTCACCACCCTGCACCTGTCCAACAAGTGTTAGTGCATACCAAAATCCTGAAATACTTGAAATAGATGTGAGTAGGACTCTGGGGTGTTGAACCAAGTGACAAGAGGGAACGTAGAACAAGGGATTGCATGGGACTTGAAGTCTAGATAAGCTAGTTGTTACCATGTCGATGTGACCAGAGGGAAACCGTACTCAATTGACATGGGTTGGCACATGGTCACATGACAAGTGACATAAAGGCATTAATGGTGATAAGTGGGTGGACATGAGGTAAATTGAATGCCAGATGGGACATGGTTTGAATTCCCACTCATGGGAAACTAATCATGCCATTAAGGTGATGAGACAGAGGAGAGAGAAAGCCGCCATGGCTTGAACCAGCGAGGTGTCAAGTTTGAGTCGTGGCAACTTTGTCTTGATGAGCTCGGTATGGTGAGTGAAAACTCATGACAGAGCATGTTGAAATCATCAGTTTAGAGGGATACATATAAGATATACACACCAATTTATAGAGGTTCGAAGGCTAAAACATGTATACATTAAAATACACAGCACTTACAAGCTTTTTATAGATTTATACCATATTTACATAAGTACACAAACTACCCTAAGCCAATATACATTGTATACATTAGTTTACAATTGCATAGAGGGTAGACAACCCTCTAGAAGAGCCAATGCACCAACAGGAGGCAAGCCAAAAATGCAAACCATAGAAGGCAAACCAGCAAAACCAAACAAAGCGAAACCAAGAAGGAAATAGCAAGAAAAACAAGAAATAACAAGAAACCAGAGAACAAGCAGAGGACCTACCTAGAAATCCAAAGAACAGCAGGGGAGAGGCACACCAAGAGCATTCTACAACAAGTCTACCCTCCAATGATCATGAGAAAACATCACAAATCAACTCGCAATTGACTACAAAGCACAGAACAACTTGCAATTTAATTGCAGTTTAATCACCTAAGAATCGGTTTGAGTGCTCTAAGTGTTTTTAATCACGGTAACTATGAAAGTGATGGGTAATTTCCATTTATAATTTTTAGGGTAAAAACAAGTTACACTTTTCTTTGCAAACTCTGGAACAGGCAGACCTCTGGACTCCGGACCTAGGGATTCTACGCAACTGTGTCTTCTCGCGAGAGGAGACATAGTTGAGGAGAATCCCAGAGCCTGGAATATAGCTCTGGAAAGGACAACAAACTCTGGGACCGGGTCCCAGAGACACAAAAGACAAAAACATAAAGAAAACAAAACTTACAAGAGGGAAAACCTGGAGAAGAAAACAAAGAAAACAAGGCAAGAGCCAAAGTGAAAAGAGGGGACCCAACATTTTGCACACAAAATGTAGGGACGGGAATGTAGGGCATAACACCATGTTGCAGGAAATTTTGTTATTGGTAAGACTACTGTGATCCTTAAAAATTATTTCTATTGGCCAAAAATGAAGGAGGATATCATTTTTCATATACAAGCTTGTGCAGTCTGTGCAATTTCAAAGCCAACAAACTGCAATTTGGGTCTATACTTACCATTACCTATTCCTGATAAGCCATGGTAGTCTGTTTCAATGGATTTTATCTTTGGGCTTCCAACTACCAGGTGGGGGCATGATTGTGTATATGTTGTGGTAGATAGGTTTTCTAAAATGGCTATCATGGTAGCATGTAAAAATATGATTGCTAGAGAAGAGACTGCCAAGTTATTTTTTGAATATGTTTGGGTTCATTTTGGTTTGCCAAAAAGCATTACTTCTGAGAGGGATAGCAGGTTCATCAGCAAATTTTGTTCTACACTATGGGCTAAAATGGACACTTTTTTGACAAAGTCCACAACATTCCATCCCCAAACAAATGGGTAGAAAAAAGTGGTGAATTGAATGATCATTCATATTTTATGGATGTATCATTCAAAACATCCTCGCACATGGGATGAAAGATTAGCCTATGTGCAACACAGCTACAACCATGCACTCCATACTACTAAAGGACATAGTCCATTTGAGGTTTTTCTTGGGTATTATCCATTGGCACCTATGGATGTAGCACTGCCATTTTTTCAATCTGATAGTCTATTGAATACTGACAAGGAGGTAGATAAAGCAGAAAAATTCATTGATAAAATTAGACACTTACAATAGCAAGTTCATGAGATTTTGGAGTAGAGTAATCAAAAGTATAAGGAAAGGCATGATAAACATAGAACTCCTCAACACTTTCAGATTGGTGACAAGGTATGGTTAAGGACCAAACAAGAAGCTTCGTCCTCTTAATTGTTATGGCTCATTTACTATTGTGAAGCAAGTTGGTGAGAATGATTTTGAACTTAATTTTCCATCCTTTTTGGGCATGCATCCAGTTTTCAATGTGGAATCATTGAGACCCTATTTTCCTCCTTTGTTGGACATTTCCCAAGATACTGAACACATTCAAGATGCATAATTATCTACTAATGTTCCAGTCCAGTGTGACCATGTTATTGAAGTCATTTTAAAGACTTTGAGAAATCAAAATATTCCTCTTTATAGGGTGGTTCGAGCTAGTCAAAATCCTCATCAAGGCAAGTGGTTAACTAAGGAATAAAGTGAAGCACAATTTCCTCATTTGTTGTAGAAGATTAGTGCAATGGGGCCCATTGCCTCTTAAGGGGGGAGGAATGATCAAGATGGAATTGGGAAATAATGAAATATAATTTTTTTAGTATTTTCTATGTCTCAATAAACTGCATTTTTGAAGATCTTCAGGGTATTTTTGGCTATCTATCCAACGAGGTAAAGGGTTCACAAATCGGAGTTAGGAATAGAAATTTATGCCTTCTCCAAGTGGACCTAAATTTTTATATAGTTTTATGAAATTTTTGTAGTTTTAATAATTTTATTTGTAATAAACATTATGAGGACTCTCCATTTCATTTCCAAGGGATTCTAGTGACCCTTTGGATCCATAATATTTGTATGAACTCCAATTTTGAATAGAATGGATCACTTTTTGGCTTACAAGTCTGTTGTTAGTCTTCTAGTTTTTATATTGAACTTGACAATACTGTAGGTATCACACAAGGTATTGTAATCTGATTCATAATTCAGATCGAAGGATGAACATAAGGGAAGCATTGTCTCCTTATACGTCTACATAAGAAATATTACATTAAATCATTGTGTGTGTGTGTGTGTGTGTGCAAAATGTTGAACAAGGAGTAGAGTGTATGTCCCCATGTTAAAGTGATTGCAAATGCCTTAACATGAACAATAGATTTAACAGAGCATACATGCACCCACAAGAGATGTTTCCACTATGAGATTCCCCAAGCAAGGACAAACCAAGGGACTAAAAAAGAGAGCACGAAATAGATCTACTAACTTTGGGGTCAATATGATCATATGATAACTCATGTATATCATAATTATATCAAAATGGGCTATCATCATCTCCTAAAGGTAGAAAAACTATGAGCATAATGGAAGGTCACACAAGAGATACAAAGAGATTCTTTTCAAGTCAGTATTATAGAGACCAAAAATAATGATAGCTACCATTTTGTGTCATCCCTATTCAGACAACACAAAGGCACATTTAAAAATACACTAATGGTTGCTAGGAAAACATTTTTACTACTACTAAATGAGAGAATTGAGAAATAATTAACTCCCTTTCCATGATCCACAATCTCCTAATTCCTCCTTTAATAGTATTTATTGCAAAAAGTGCTTCTCGAAGTATCCAAATACTATTTCCCAGTGCAAATATAGATGTCTTTTTTTAGAAATCTCCCAATGATAGATTTTATTATTAAATTACCTTTCATTTTACCATCTTGCAACATAAAGATAAAAATAATCATATCTCAACTAGGTCACATCATCCTTCCTTATACACCTCATATTTGAAATAGTAATGATATGCCACACAATAACCACCACTAGCATTAGTTTAAACTTAACCTTACTTTGCATATTTAACCAGCCCTTCGTATCGATCATTGCCCATAATATTTTTGATGTGAAAGGGATCTCCACCTTGTTGTTCCAATTTTTCCACTCTTTGAATCTTAAACCTTCATTAGAAAATGGATCAAGGACTTTATTTTCTTCCCTAAAGGTGGCTATTGTCTCCCAAGTAGGTGAAATCCCAATAATGTGCTTGTTATCTTCTATGCATTTTTTTTAATTTTCAATGAAGGATAAGCCTTTGATTTAATAATATTTATCAATGTTAGAAAAACTAAAGGTTAGTTTTATCCATGACTTGTGGATAATGTGATAGATTGGTATACCATCATTAGATTTTCATGTAATACATATGATTTTTCAAAATTATAGGTTCTCTTATAACATTGATTTTTTTGTACTCTATTACTTTGTATAATCATTTTTTTCACTTCAATCATCGTGATCTTTCGATGAGTTGTATCTAACATGATAAATCTAATTCCTCTCTAGACCAATTGTCTTTAAATTTCTTGTAGTTGTTCTTTCCATTTATCACAAAGGCTCAAGACTCATTTCTACAAGACTCCTAGAATTTCTCTTCCTAAACTTGTTGAGCACATAACTCTTCATGTTTTATTTATTGATTTATTAATAGTATATAGGATTCTAATAAAAATTTTAATGTAAAATGCATTTTCAATTATGTTTATAAGACATTCTAACAATTATATCTTTTTAATGAAGCAAACACAATTTCTCTTTTCTTTTACATTTCTTAAAAGTTAAGAACACTTTTTTCATATAATGTCTGATGTAGGGGCATCTACCAATCTAGACATGAAGGAAAAAGAGGATCTTTAAGATCCAAATTCAATGGTTTAGAGTAGGAAATATGTTTGAGTTCAATTTGTAATAAGTTACCTCATTTTGTAACCAAATGTCTTGGGTAGGTGATTTATAAGACACATTGGACATATGGCCACTAGGGGTCTATGAAAGTCCTAGGATGTTTTCTAGTTTTCCTTAGGTATTTTTAAAGTTTTTTTGGTCGAGGGGTCACACCCTTATGTTTTATTTTACAATATTGTGTGAAAAGTGCAAAAAATGCAAAAGTTGTCAATGTTGCATCATGCAACTTTTCAACAATGTTGCAAGATTTTGTAAGTTGGAAGGACAAAGGTCATAACACTTCATTTCCAATTATGAACCATTGGGAAAAATGTTTTAAGGAAACCAAATTAGAATTATATGGGGGGTTGATGAATTTGTAAAGTTTGACACTTGCACAATAAGATTTACTGTGATTTTCTTGCAGTTTCCTTGTATTATACAATTGTACGATCCCGTACAGATTTGTTGTGAAGAAAGATTGATTTGCAAAGTTGCATACATGATCTATCTTTCATTTTCAATTGGTTTGGAGTGAATTAGTCAAGCAGAGAAAGAGTTAGATAATATTTTTTAGATAAAGTTAATAAACCCCCCCATACCCAGGGTTTCACTGAGTTTCACTCATATCTTGCAAATTCACAATGGGGAAAATCTAAAACTCTGGTGTTTGCAAGGTATGATAGTGTACTTTAAGATTTATGTGTTCTTAGAGTGGGAGATGAATGGTGGGGTTCTTTTCAAGTTAAATATTGGGATATGCATCCTCATGTGACTATCTAGTCAAGCATAATAGTGAGTATAACTTCAAAAAATGGTGGATTCAAGATACGAGCCTTTGCATTTAGTCTATTTGAATGTCCTCCTTAATGTATAAACTAGTGTGGTGACCATATTATTTGTATAGAAATGTGTTTGTAAAAGTGACCTAATAGGGCTATTAGGCCTACTGGGTACTTGGTATCATCTAGGCATGTGAACTTGGAGTTAAGATCTAGGAAGTTGGGGTTTGGAGTATCTTATTAAAGGGTGTCAGAATATGTATTTTTTTCAATCGGTCCTTTGGAAAATTTAGGATTTATCCTCATAAAACTCTCTGGTTAGGTCTACTATCCCGTAGGGCTTGAAGATGCTTAGGAGGAAGTGCATAACTTGAACTTGGGGATTATCATGAAACTAATAGTATCATATGACCCTAGTGATGTCTAAGAAGAATGATTCCACCATTGGTAGATTGATTATTGAAGTTTGAGAAACCATTCATTTGGAGAGAGACCTATTCATGCTCCTAGTGACAAAGAAGATGAAAGGAGAGATGATAGGGTGTTAGAGACTTTGGAAGGGTTTGAATATCATTATATTGAGCTTTTTTTTAAATCCTATTGCCGCACCAAGGGCTTTGCACTAGATTGGTATTAGAGCATAGGAGGATCTTTTTGGGAAAAGGATCTAACCAGAGATGAAATATAGAGAGGAAGAAGTGATCCCTACAAGGATGACTAATGTGGAGTTAGCCAGGTTGGTTAGGGAAAAAATGGCAAATAGAAGAGTGATGATGGTTGATAATAGAGCCATGAGAGAAGAGATAGAAAAGTTGAAGGGAAAAATGGAGAAGATGGATGGAGACTCTGGAAAAGGTGGGGAATGGGATGAAGAGGAGATCCCTAAGCGGGAAGAGTTGCAGGTTCCTGCAAACTAGAGACCCCTTCTCAATGCCCTAAAGTCCATGGAGAGAAGGAATTTGGATGTGATGATGGAAATGCCAATGTTTTCAAGTAAGATGGAACCAGATTCAATCATGGATTAGTTAGACCCCCTGAATATTTTTTTTGAGTGTGAAGACATCCCAAAGCACTAGAGGATTAAGATGGCCAAGTCAAAAATGAAAGAGTCTGCATTGACTAGGTGGAACTTCATCCAAGATGAAAGGGTGAAGGAAGACAAAATTCCAGTGGCTACATAGAAGAGAATGTCAGCAATGATCAAAGAGGCATACATACTTGAGGACTATAAATTCAAAATACATTAGAAGAGGTAGAATATCAAGAAAAATGACTTAGATGTAAGTTCTTATACAGAAGAATTCATGAAGCTTTGTGTGAAGATAAAAAATAGAGAAAGAAAAGAAGAAAGGGTAGTGAGGCAGATGAATGGGCTGAAGTACCAATGACATAATTTTTTCCATTAGTATGCAAAGAGAACATAGTTGTTATGAACCATCAATTATACTACACTAAAAGATAGGTTTTAGTTCAAACCGAAAGTGCTAAGTAAAGGAAAACCTGACGACACAAGTTTTACAGTGCAAACTAAAAGTGAAACCTGAAGATGATACAAAGGAACTCGAAAAGTAGGTTACACTAAAAAATGAAAGAGAAGAAATAAAGGAACCCAACAGAGAAAGGGAACCCAACAGATAGTTCAACAAAGGAACACCAAAAGATAGACAAAATGATTTCAAAGCAAAATGAGCATCAAACACCAAAATTCAGTTATATCCTGAGAAAAGTGGATCTGACTTCCACGTCAGATAAAACAATCATGCTTTATATTTAGAGTTTAGTTTTGTTTTAAAACCATTTCTTGAGGAACAAGAAACATAATTGTAATTGTTTTAATCAGTCTAACTGATTAAAAACATGCAAACTAGGAGATCAAGGTCAAGTTGTAAACCTTTGATCATAGAGTTAAGTTTGTAATACGTAAAACTAAAAAGGTCAAATCTATTGTATAAATAGATGTTGTAATTATTCATTTGAGAAGGATGAGAGGATGAATGTATCCAATGAGCACATCTATGGATCAAACTGAGAGTTTCAAGAAGAAGAGTAGAAAAATATGAATTTGGTTATCAAGAACCAAGAACCAAGGCTACAGAGCAACATAGGTATTAATCAATCATATTAGGTGATACTTTGTACATGTAAACTTTAATGGATCTATAATCAGAAATTGTAGATTGCATACACTCAGGTCGATGATTATTTTTGTCTACATTCTAACAAGTGTAGCAAATAGAAGAAATCCTTTCAAGAAAGGTGGATTTAACAATCCTATTGTAAATCTCTTAACCGAGTGCACACTAAATAGTGTTGCTAAAGCTCTTAACAAAGTAGACCTTAACCAGTCACCACATAATACTCCTAACATGGTAGATCATTAGAAGTGATCCAAATTGTAAGCCTTAACCAACCCCTTTCAATCTGCAGATAGTGAAGTTTTTGTGGGTGTCATCCCCACCGCAATTTTTACCTTCTAACAGGGGTTTTATGTGTTACCATATCTTGTGTTATGTGTTATTTATTTCATGAATGTTTCTATGAATGTCTACATAAAATTAAGATTATGAATTGATGTCACATGAATAAAGAAAGAATAACAGATATGATCGGTAAAGCAAAGATTTGTTTACATAAGGTTAAAGGTTAATTAGCTAAAAACTTTAGAGTTACTAATTCACCCCTCCCCTCTCAGTACACACTTCGTTTTATTTCTAACAATTGGTATCAGAGCTAGATCTCTTATTTGGAAAGTTTAAAGACTTAAGAGAAAAGATCATACAATGGATAAGTACATGCTTGACAAGAGTATTGAGAATCAGAAGCTAGATATATAGATCTTCTATGAGAAGTATAAAGAAGCTAGAATCAAGATGAGATAGTTGCAGGATGAAAGAAATATTATGGAATCTCACTGTAATGAAATAGACTATCAAGAAGAAGAGATACCAATCTATTTGAGTCTTCAGGATCTACAACAAGAAAAGCATCAGACACATTCGAATAAAGTATCACAAGTCTAAATGAAATCAATAAACATTTGGCTGGACAAGTGAAATCTCTGAAAATTGGTCAAGAAACACAGATGGTAAGAATAATTGATGTCATGAACAATGCTAGACAAGCTAAGCAAGAAAGAGCACTAGCTATTGATGATAGAAGGAAGATTACTAAAAAGATACAAGACAAAGAGTCAGCAATACAAAGACTTATAGAACATCAACATGAGATCACAAATCAAATTATTCTTATGAGTCAAGAGGCAAAAATAATGAATACAAAACTCATTGAAAGAATAGAATCTATCAGTGAGCTAAGAGAAGAAAATGAAAAGTTGAAACATGAAGTGAGAATTCAACAATAGCATAATGACATAATCAAGAGAGCTAAAGAAAGAAACAAAAGGTTGGATGATTTTCTGGATGGACAAAGAAGAGTCAGCAACAACACAGGCCTAGGCTATACCAAGAATGGAGAATCACCCAACCGATCTGATCCAAAGAATGTGTACACAAATCCAAGACAAAGAAAGTTGACATGCAATCATTGTGGAAGGAAAGGCCACACATCAAATGTATGCAGGAGAAAAATGAAAGGTATTCCTAAATCCACATATTCATTCATAGGACTTTGTTATAAATGTAACAAGAAAGGACACAAAGCATATGAATGTAAATCTGAGGTGAAACAACCAAAGAAGGAAACCTACATGGACAAATATTGTCCTACTTGCAAAATGCATGGGCACACATCTCTTGAATGTTGGAAGAAGAAAAGGAAAGCATGAAAACCTAAATAAAATGAAACTGCCTATCAACTAAAAAGAGTCGGTAACCAATATGTTTGAGATTAAAATACATGGGAAAACTATACAGCATGTGGAAGATTTGGTCACATAGATGAAAACTGTATGAGATAGTGGACAACAAATTCTAGGAGCTGGACTAACCTTGGAATGGAATGTTTACACTGTAATAAATTTGGTCATCTTAAGAAAGACTACAGAGACCGAATGACAAAGACTAGCACCTTTTCTAATGGAAACACCATTGAAGACATCAAGAAGATGAGAAACAAAATGTGGAGGAAATCTCCAAACACTAATGAAGCTGGACCAAGCAATGCAATTGGTGACACCTTATCCAATGGATCTAGTGACATCACCACCCCCACCTAAGTAGAACAAGTAAGTATGGAAATACATTATACCAAGTTATATTTTGCATCAGTTCCATTATACATAGTTAAAATACCAAATCAGCATGATTAAATATGCACTATGGTATTACTTGTTATAATTCTGTGAATTAAATCTCATCGATCAATACATACTGAAATGCATCGCTATACATACAAAGCTAAGTTATCTATACTTACTGAGCATCATTGGTTAACACATAAAGGCTAAGTCGCTAGTGTAAACCGAGATATGTTGGTAATCATGTGAATTGACAATGTTGTCTTCGTCAAATACCAAAATTCATTGGTGAATGTAATAAGTTGACATCTGTCCTGAAGCATCGCGTTCTCACTAATAATGTTATTGTGTATCACCCGACTGATGACTTGTAACTAATTGAATATTTGAAGATGTTAAGTTGATGATCATGCAAGGTATTAAATCAGTTATTGTATTGTATTGTCATTGATGTCAACTTGATATAATCTGTATGGTCATGGAAAAACTGTCAAAGACTTCAAAGAACTAATGAATCAAAGGCTATACTATCAGTAATGCATATAAGTCAAGTATTCACTAAGTGACTATATACACCAATGGATTGCACATCGACAGTTAGAGTAAAAGATCACAGTCACAGTATTACTTGACGAGCTAATGCATAGTATTATCGACTAGCAAAGTTATAGTGTTTCCTGATGAGAAAAACATAGAGTAACCCGATGGAAAAAATTTCAATGTTTCCTGACGGAAAAGACAAGGATGAAGATCCCAATGACAACTAAAGTCACACTGATGAAATAGTTAGTTATCACCGATGACTAAATGAAGTGTTGACCGACAGAATAGAGAGTTAAGAAATGACAAAAATTCTTAGCTGTCAAGAGCTATAAATAGAAATAACAAATACTTATCATTATTTTAATCATCCATGGTGTAAGTGTTCCTTAGGCTTGCTTGCACACTTTGCTAAGAAGACCTTCTTTGTCTTCTTCAAGGATCCCAATCTCCCCTAGGTCCTTATTAGGCATAGATGATTAAATAATTCCTAATCCAGATCTCCTCTAAGAGTCTCACACTTTGTGCTTCACCTTTGAAAGACTAACACCCTTTTGGGTACTTCACTTCTTCTCCTACACTTAGAAGGATCTAAGTGCCAACATCTCTCCATTCATGGAATTCATTGTAGGGATGCTAAGCATGTTGGAAACCATAAATATGTTCCCATTTGACTCTATATTGATGGATCTCTTAACCCTTTTTAGTCGAGATCGAGTTTGAGATCCTAAGAAGCCTAATTAGGCCTAATTCCTTATAGCCTTTTCCAGAGACCTTTCCCTATTTCTTTAAAAACTTTCCCAAATAACTTGAAAAAATAATCCCACATTCAGATACCCTTTATCATTTTACAAGATATTTTGAAATTTTTAGTCTCCTAAACCCTCCATACATAGGGTTCCTAATATCTAGGAGCAATAGGGCTAATAGGCCTAATTTCTAGGACTAACTGTATCACAATTTGAATCTCACCCAAAACTTGGTCTAATGGATTGGTATGAACTCAATCCTCATAGTATGTTAGGATATGACTATACCCTATCTAGAACTATACTTGTTTTGTACAGTACTTCTTTACCCTGCAAGAAATCTTCAATTTTTCTATCCTAAACCTGTAACCGGGTACTGTCAGCTCGCCTAGGGATGAGTAGTAAAAATAGCTATCCATCTTCTCACAACTCCTAATCCTAGATATATATATAATAATGACTCCCCTATCATATCCAACCACCCTTAGGAAAATCCCATGGTTATTTTTCATGGGGAAGCCATGAAACGACTGACTGGTCAGGACAGGACCAGTGAAAACACTAAACACAAAATAATTTATACAAGACTTTAAAAAACATTAAATAAACTTTCTTACTAAATGATAAATTCTTAGAACTATCCTATGAACACAAAAAAATCACTAACTTAAAGCTTTCAATCCATTAGATGGCACTGTCACAATGAAATGCTCGGGTTCTTCACAAATCAAAGTTGCAGACTGTATTATCTTTCACAAACTTGTTACAATGCATGAATGGTCTTGATATTTGAACCTTGTCTCCTATTAGATACAATTCTCCATGTTTCTAGGCCATTTGGTTAATTTTCCCCTCCTATGTCTGAGGGAATCCTATGTTGCCGAGTTGCATGCAATATTTGCAATTATTGCAAATGTTGTCATGACAACTTTTGAGCAACATTTGGCATCTTTGCTCTCATGCCACTTTCCTCATTTCTAGGACCTCTAACCTCTCTAAATTGATGAACTAAGATCATTTATTGCCTCAAGGAATATTTCTTACATTTCTCAAGTGTTTTGAACACATTAACAACTCAAAGCCTAACTTTAAACTTCTAACACACAATTTTGCAAAACTATTAACAATGACTATTTTGGTGACCTTAGTCCTAGTGACTAACTCACCTTGTTTAAAATTATATGACCTCCTAAGGTCTAAAACAAACTCACACTACCTTGACTTGCCCAATGTCAGGTACAAGCCAAAACATCAAAATAATGGAGGTTAGCCTAGGTGTGCTCCTGCACCATCCTCCCCAAAAAAAAAGGATCAATCCACCCTTGGATTGAGTAGTGTAGGATCAATCCCCATCTTCTTAAAATATGATTATTTGACCCATAATTCATCAGCATCCATTTTATCATGTCTCTTGATCAAGTTTTCTTTGTACTCCTTGGTTCTAGTCTTCTTGTAGACCCTAGTGTCTAGTATATTGTCATCTTGCTTGACTGTAGCAGGAGGTAGTTTGAGGTCTTCCAAATCTCTAATCACTTCATTGAGGCTTTGATCCATGTCTGGTGTTGGTCCTTTGTAATGTACCAGGTCTGCAATGTTAAAGATAGGGGATAGTACACTGTCTTCTAGCGACTCCACTCTAAAAGCTTTATGACCATACTTTGCTAAGATAGGACAGGGACCTATCCTTCTCATCTGCAACTTGTGAGGGACTCCATTTTGAAGTCTGGACTTATTTAGATGTATCATTACCAAGTCTCCCACATTGAACTAAACTTCTCTTCTACTCTCATCAACCTTGGTTTTATGTTTCAAGGTTTTCTCTGTCAAAGTCTTCCTCACTGTATCATGTATTTCCTGCATTGCATAAGAAAAATCATCTACATATCCACTTTCCTTCACTCCATCATTCAAGTCTCTCAACTCATAGACTCCTCTAGGATGTAATCCATATAGTATCTCAAAGGGGCTCTTCCCTATTGACCAGTTTATTGTGTCATTGTAGGCATACTCAGCCTGCCCTATCAATTGATCCCATTGTTGTCCATATTCCTTGTTCAAGCATCTTAACAGATTTCCAAGACTCCTATTCACCACTTTGGTCTGACCATCAATTTGGGGATGGTATGCAGACCCAAAGGATAAATTAGTGCCTAACCTTTTCCAAAGAGTCTTCCAAAAGTGACTCATAAATTTAGTGTCTCTATCTAACACAATTCTCATAGGTAACCCATGAATTATTACTATCTCTTTGAAGAAGAGAGAGGCTATTTGGCTAGCATCATTAGTCATCTTGCATGGCACAAAGTGAGCCATCTTGTTGAATCTATCCACAACTACATAAACACTATCCATGCCTTGTCTTGTCTTGGGTAACCTAACTACAAAATCCATCCTCAAGCATTCCCAAGGCCTAGTGGGAATAGGTAGTGATTGATAAAGGCCAGCATTTGAAGAAGTGCCTTTGGCCCTTTGACATATGATGCAACTTTCCACATACCTCCTAACATCAAGATTCATTCTTGGCCAATAATTGAACCTTTGAACAAGTTCTTGTGTCTTAGTGATTCCAAAATGACCACTCAATGCACCATTGTGCTTTTCCTGAATTAAGTTCTCCCTAATAGACCCTCTAGGGACACATAACTGATTTCCTTTAAACAAAATCTTGCTTTGCAAAGTGTATTTAGCATACTTTCTATGAAAATGATTATTGTATTCAGCACATACCTTATAAATTTCTGCAAAGTCTTCATCATTAGCATATAGATCCTTGAAATGATCTATTCCCGTGCTCTTCAATTGGATCTCTTGAATGGTGAGAGCTCTCCTACTTGAGGCATCTGCCACCTTGTTGAGTACTCCTTTCTTGTGTTTGATATTAAATGTGTATGCTTGAAGGTATTCAACCCACTTCATGTGCTTGTGACTCAACTTTTCTTGAGAGTTCAAGAAACTTAAGGCTTGATTATCTGAATAGATAATGAACTCCTTAGGGAGAAAATAGTGTCTCCACTTTCTTAAAGCCTGAACTAGTGCATACATTTCAAGGTCATAAGAAGAGTACTTCTTCTTGGCTTCACTCAACTTTTTTGAATGAAATGCCACTGGTTTGCCCTCTTGGCTTAGGACAGCTCCAATAGCCACATTGCTTTGATCACACTCAATAATGAAAAGCTTCTCAAAGCTTGGCAAGACTAAGATAGGTTGGGTAACAATATTTTCTTTTAAAAACTCAAAGCTCTTAGTGGCTTTTCCATTCCATATGAACTTAGTCTTCATTCCTCCTTTGATTGTGTCCAACATAGGAGCACAAATAGCACAAAACTACCTTATAAACTTCCTATAATACTAAGAAAGGCCATGAAAACTTCTTACCTTTGTGGCTGTCCTTGGAGTAGGCCAATTCATGATGGCTTCCACTTTACTCTTGTCCATTTTCAGATTTCCATGAGAGAGAACAAACCCAAGGTATACCAACTCTATTTTTATGAACTCACACTTCTCCAAGTTGATCATCAACTTCTCTTCATGCAGCTTATTGAAGACAGTCTCAAGGTGTTCAAGATACTCCTCCCTTGTCCTACTATAAATCAGTATATCATCAAGATATACTACTAAAATTTTCCAATGTAGTCCTTGAGGACTTCATTCATGAGCCTCATGAATTTGGAGGGGGCATTAGACAATCTAAATGGAATGACAAGCCATTCATACAAACCTTCATTGGTTTTGAAAGTTGTCTTCCACTCATCTCCCTCATGTATCCTTATTTGGTGATAGCCACTTTTCAAGTCTATCTTACTAAAGTACTTAGCTTCACCTAGACAATCCATTAGGTCTTCAATCCTAGGAATGGGAAACCTATACCTAATGGTTATCCTATTTATGGCTCTTGAATCCGTACAAATCCTCCATGTTCCTCCATTATTAGGTGCTAGGACAATGGGTATGACACAAGGGCTAATGCTTTTCTTGATAAGGCCTTGGTTAAGGATTTCTTCTATTTGTCTAGCTATCTCCTCATTTTATTGAGGGGTCATCTTGTAGGCTTCTTTATTAGGTAGGGTAGCTCCGGGTATGAATTCTATCCTATGACTTATGGCTCTTGTAGGGGTTAATAGTGATGGATGTCCATCACTTACTATACCTTCATAAGTCTACAACATGTTTTGTATCTCCTTAGGTAGCTCTAGCTTCTTATCTCCTTTTCCTTCATTCTTCTCTCTTGGCCTTAGCATCAATGCATAGCCAACTCCTTCTCCTTCTTCCATGGCTTCTATGAATTCTTTTTCACCCACCATAAGCACATTAGGACCTGTTGTCTTCACATCTGCATCCTCTAACAATGATTGGATTTTGAAACTTACTTTGTCCTTCTTTAATGTATAGGAGTTCTTCACTCCATCATGGATAGCTTGGTGATCAAATTTCCATGGTCTTCCTAGGAGCAAGTGACATGTATCCATAGGTAGCACATCACATAGAACCTTATCCTTGTAGCTCCCTATAGAGAACTCCACCCAAGCTTTCTCGTTTACTAAGACATGTCATCCCTTATTAAGCCATGTGACCTTGTAAGGATGGGTGTGGGGTATCCTTGTCATGCTTAACTTGTTGACTACTTCCTCTGACACAATGTTGTCAGTAGACCCTAAGTCAATGATGACTCTACATACTTTTCCCATCACCTTACATTTGATTCTAAATAGGGACCTTCTTTGGCTTGGCTCTTCTTTAACTGACTCCTTGGTCAATGTTCTCCTCATCATGAGGTTATCACCTTCTTATAAATTTAATGGTACCTCAGAGTGTGTCTCTATTTCATTTTTCTCTTCGTGAACTAGATTAGTTCTCTTTTTACCTCCTTGAGAAGTACTACCCTTCTCTGGACACTTATAGGCAGAGTGTCCCATTTGGTTGCAATGATAAAATTTCATATTGGAAAAGTAATTGCCTCTTCCTTGTCCACCACTTCTTCCTCTAAAATTTGAGTTCCTTCCTCTACCACCTCTACTAGAACTTCCCTCTTTCTGATTAGTGTATTTGACTTCTCCTTGTGTGCTTGATTCTGAACTCCTTCCACCATAGCCACCTCTTGATCCTCTACTATCCCTTCCTCTACCTCTTCCTTTGGAGGTTTGCTCTTGTTTTCTTTTTCCTTTCTCCTCTATTTCCAAGGCCATTTGATAAAATTGGTGAATGGTTTTGAAGTTCACAAGACTCATGTCTTCTTGAATAGACCACTTGAGTCCACTCAAATATCTAGCTAGCTTCATGCTTTCATCCTCCACCACTTGTGATCTTAAGCACAACTTTCAGAACTCCTCAGTGTATGCTTGGACATCCAAATCTTTCTATTTGAGGTTATGTCTTCTTCTATGTAGTTGTACCTCATAATCATCAGGCAAGTAGGTCTACTTGATCTTGGTCACCATGCCCTTCCATGTGACTATAGAACTCCTTCCTTCTTTCTCCCTTTCAGTTTGAGTAAACTTCCACCATGTGAGGGCTAATCCTCTCAACCTTGACATGGCCACATTGAATTTTTGGGCCTCTATTATACCATCACATTTGAAATGGTTTTCTATACTATCAATCCAATCCACAACTGAATCTGGATCCATTTGTCCACCAAATAGTGGTACACCTTCCAAAGATTTTTCACTTAAAGCCTTCAATGCCTTTAAGAAGGGTTCTTCAGCAATAATAGGGCTAGGAGTTGGAGCTTCCTCTTCTAACTCCACTCCCTTCTCCCTTGCTTCTTATTCTTCTTCTTCTTCTTCTTCTTCTTCTTCTTTCTAATCTATCTTATCTTTCATCTTATTAGCTTTGTCTTGGACTTCACCCAAGAGTTGCTCCATTTGAGACAATCTTTCTCTTAGCAACTTGCTGTCTTCTTCTTGTTCTTCTAACTTTTTGGATAACTCAGCATTAGTCACCATGTTTTTGTCTTCTACTGATCCCACTGGTGTATTCTCTCCAACTGATTCAGTAGGCTGAAACATCCACCACAAGCCTGATCTTTAATCAAGCTCTGATACCAATATGGTGTAAGTGTTCCTTAGGCTTTCTTGCACACTTTACTAAGAAGACCTTCTTTATCTTCTTCAAGGATCCCAATCTCCCCTAGGTCCTTATTAGGCATAGATGATTAACTAAGTCCTAATCCAAATCTCCTCTAAGAGTCTCACACTTTGTGCTTCACCTTTGAAAGACTAACACCCTTTTGGGTACTTTTCTTCTTCTCCTACACTTAGAAGGATCTAAGTGCGAACTTCTCTCCATTCATGGAATTCATTGTAGGGATGCTAAGCATGTTGGAAACCATACATATGTTCCCATTTAACTCCATCTTGATGGATCTCTTAACCCTTTTTAGTCGAGATCAAGTTTGAGATCCTAAGAAGCCTAATTAGGCCTAATTCCTTGTAGCCTTTTCTGGAGACCTTTCCCTATTTCTTTCAAAACTTTCCCAAAGAACTTGAAAAAATAATCCCACATTCAGATACCCTTTATCATTTTACAAGATATTTTGAAATTTTTAGTCTCCTAAACCCTCCCTACATATGATTCCTAATATCTAGGACCAATAGGGCTAATAGGCCTAATTTCTAGGACTGACTGTATCACAGTTTGAATCTCACCCAAAAATTGGTCTAATGGATTGGTATGAACTCAATCCTCATAGTATGTTAGGATATGAATATACCCTATCTGGAACTATAATTGTTCCATACAGTACTTCTTTACCCTGCAATAAATCTTCAATTCTTCTATCCTAAACCTCTAACTGGGCAATGTCAGCTCGCCTAGGGCTTAGTAGTAAAAATAGCTATCCATCTGCTCACGACTCCTAATCCTAGATATATATATACTAATGAATCCCCTATCATATCCAACCACCCTTAGGAAAATCCCACGGATTTTTTTCATGGGGGAGCCATGAAACGACTGACTGGTCAGGATAGGACCAGTGAACACACTAAACACAAAATAATTTATACAAGACTTTAAACAACCTTAAATAAACTTTCTTACTGAATGATAAATTCTTAGAAATATCCTATGAACACAAAACAATCACTAACTTAAAGCTTTCAATCCATTAGATGGCACTGTCACAATGAAATGCTTGGGTTCTTCACAAATTAGAGTTGTAGACTGTATTATCTTTCACAAACTTGTTACAATGCATGACTGGTCTCAAGATTTGAGCCTTGTCTCCCATTAGATTCCATTCTCCATGTTTCTAGGTCTTTTGGTTAATTTTCCCCTCCTATCTCTTAGGGAATCCTACGTTGCCGAGTTGCATGCAACATTTGCAATTATTGCAAATGTTGTCGTGACAACTTTTCAGCAACATTTGGCATCTTTTCTCTCATGCCACTTTCCTCATTTCTAGGACCTCTAACCTCTCTAACTCAATGAAATAAAATCATTTATGGCCTCAAGGCATCTTTCTTACATTTCTCAATTGTTTTGAACACATTAACAACTCAAAGCCTAACTTTAAGCTTCTAAAACACAATTTAGCAAAACTACTAACAATGACTATTTTGGTGACCTTAGTCCTAGTGAATAACTCACCTAGTCCACAATGCTATGACCTACTAAGGTCTAAAACAAACTCACACTACCCTGACTTGGCCAATGTCAAGTACAAGCCAAAACATCAAAACAATGCAGGTTATCCTAGGTGTGCTCTTGCACCAATCCAGATAAAGCCGAAGATAAGTAATTGATTTAAAGTTGATTTGTCCAGTTGGAAAGAAGATCTCTTTGAAATAAAATTGTAGTTTGCTTTAAATATTTTGGCTAGAATTTTGGATTACGCCAAGAATCAAGAAATCCAAGAAAATTTAAATCATGTCTCTATACAGATAAACCCAATTCATTACGAAGGGGGAATGTGTGGAGTTAAAAAGAGAAGAGGAAAGATGCAAAAGAAAATCTGAAGAAGAAGAAGTCTTCATTCAGTCTTGATCAACAAGCTGAGGAAAGAGAAAGATTCTTCAGACATCAAAAAATAGTGAGATAGCATCACAGAGAAGAACAATGTGGAGCAAAGGTATAGAATTGATTATATTGATAAAAAAGGTAATGGACTTACAATATATCTAAAAATCTGCAATTGAGTTGTATGTATGAATATATCATTAGTGTTTCAATTTAACCATTGAAGTATCAAGTCTCTTAACTGAGAAGGACTTAAAAGTCTTTTACAATTGAGATACATCCAAAGGAGTATCAAAAATTTTGATCATAAAGTAGCATTGGATATGCCCAGTACCTATTGACAGGCCAAGTGAGTGTTTGATCAAGGATGGTAGCATTAGATGCCAGATACTAGGTGAAAAACTATCTTTTAAATCCTCTAACAAGGTCACACCTAATAGTGCATTTGTAACCTTTAACAGGGTTGGATCCTAACAGAGCTCACTTCAAAAGTTGGGGTACCGGTCCCAGTGGTTTTTCCCTTAAAAAGGGTTTCCACGTTAAAAATCCATGTGTTATGTGTTTATGTTTCATTACTTTACTATTTTACATTTCACCTATGCAATTCTAGATTGATCAATATACTCTGCATATTTATTGTGTTTCGGTAAATAGTTTTCTTATTGGTAATCATACAGAAGAGAGATTTACAAAGAAATCCGACAAGTATAAAATTGATATAAGTATTTCAAGGCATTCATCTTGTAGGACAAAAGATAACTTGAGACATAATTTTTGGTTATAAGTTTTAAGGGTTGATTTAAGGATTAAATTTTGAGGCCACTGATTCACCCCCCCTCTCAGTTATTACTAAAAATTGGTATCACAGCTTGTGTGCTTAGAAGGAAGGTTTCAAGACCTAAGCTAAAGATAACAAGATGAACAGACGAGATGTGCCCAAGTTGAACAAAGATAATTTTTCTTCATGGCAGAGCAGAATAAGACTCCACTTATCAGGTATTGGAAATGATGTTACTCAATACTTAGATACTAAATATGTGTTACCCATAGGAGCACCAATAGTTGAACAAATGAGAGAGAAGCATGAGCACAATTGCATGATGTTGGAGCTTGCTTCCTCACTCTCTGATGCTGAATTTGAAGATGTCAAAACCTGCAAGACTAAAAAGAAGATGTGGAACAAATTGATGCTTGTACATGGTGGTGAAAAGAATGTTTTGAGATCCAAGGCAGAAATCCTTAGAAGAAAGTTTGATGATCTCAAAATGAAAGAAGGTGAAAACATCACACAGTACAACATAACAATCAAAGAGGTAGTCAATGCTATCCAAGGAGTTGGAGGTGTACTAGAAGAAGATACAGTGGTAAGTAAAATTCTAAGAACCTTACTGCCTACTTATGCTATTAGAGTATCTGCCATTCAAGAAATGAGAGCAGTAGAAAATAGCAATGTTACTCTAGACAGTTTGATTTGAAGACTGATTTCATTTGAGATGAATAAATATGATAATAGTGTCTTACCAAACATAGAGTCTGCATTAAAAACTTCTATGAGAATAAGTAAATCAAGTCATAAACATACTATGAGAAAAGATAGTGATAGTGAAAGTGAAGAAGAAGATCTTGATGAAATTGAAGCACTTATGGATAGAAGAATGCAAAGAGGCAAAGGTAAATTACCACTTGTTTGTTTTAATTGTAAAGAGATTGGACACTTTGCTGCAAGATGTCCTAACAGAAGAAAAGATGACAGAAGTAATGACAGATCATTTGAA
>MU227985.1:214836-230668 GCA_018584345.1 Thuja plicata | reverse complement strand
TTCCCCCCCCCCCCCCCCCCCCCCCCCCCTCTCAGTCACTGGGCACATCATATATTTCCAACACTACCAAGACAGACATGAAGGAAAAAAGGATTTTTAAGATCTAAATTCAATGGTTTAGAGTAGGAAATATGTTTGAGTTCAGTTTGTAATAAGTTACACCATTTTGTAACCCAATGTCCTAGGCAGGTGATTTATAAGCCACACTGAGCATATGGGCACTAGGGGTCTATGAAAGTCCTAAGATGTTTTCTAGTTGTCCTTAGGTATTTTTAAATTTAATTTGGTCAAGGGGTCACACCCTTATCTTTAGTTTTATAATATTCTGTGAAAAGTGCAAAAATGCAAAAGTTGGCAATGTTGCATAATGCAACTTTTCAACAATGCTGCAAGATTTTGGAAGATGGAAGGCCAAAGGTCATAACGGTTCATTTCCAATTATGAACCATTAGGAAACATGTTTCAAGGCAACCAAACTCAAATTTTGTGGGGGGTTGATGAATTTGTAAAGTTTGACACTTGCACAATAAGATTTACTTTGATTTTCTTGCATTTTCTCTGGATTCTACAATTGTACAATCCCGTACGGATTCATTTTGAAGAAATATTGATTTGAAAAGTTGAATGCATGTTCTAGCTTTTGTTTGAAATTGGTTTGGATTGAATTACTCAAGGGGAGCGAGGGTTAGAGTAGATTTTATAGATAGAGTCGAGAAACCCTCCCATACATAGGGTTTCACTGAGTTTCACTCATATCTTGCAAATTCGCCATGGGGAAAATCTAAGACTCAGGTATTTGCAAGGTATGAGAGTGTACTTTAAGGTTTATGTGGTCTTAGAGTGGGAGATGAATGATGGGGTGTTGTGCAAGTGAAAGATTGGGACATGCATCGTCATATGATTGTCCAGTCAAGCATAACAGTGAGTATAACTTTAACAAATAGTTGATTCAAGGTATGAGTCTTCATATTTGGTCTATTTGCATGTCCTTCTTAATGTCCCAATTGGTGTGGTAACCATATTAATCCTTTGTAGAGCACTTTGTTTGTAAAAGTGACCCAATAAGGCTATTAGGCCTAGTAGGTACTTGGTATCATCTGGGTATGTGAACTTGGATTTAAGATCTGCAAAGTTGGGGTTTGAGTATCTCCTTAAAGGGTTTCAGAATATGTATTTTTTTCAATAGGTCCTTTGGAAACTTTAGGAGTTATCTTCAGAAAACTCTCTGGTTAGGGCTACTAGCCTGTAGGGCTTGAAGATGCTTAGGAGGAAGTGCAGAACTTGAACTTGGGGATTATCATGACACTAAAAGTATCATATGACCCTATTGATTTCTAAGAAGAATGAGTCCACCATTGATAGAGTGATTGTTGAAGTTGGAGAAACCATTTATTTGGAGAGAGACCTATTCATGGTCCTAGCGACAAAGAAAATGAAAGGAGAGATGATAGGGTGTTAGAACCTTTGGAAGGGTTTGAATGTCAGTATATTGAACTTGTTTTGAAATCCTATTGCTGTTCCAAGGGCTCTACATCAATATCTATCAAGTAAACCAAAGTTTGAGTCCAGTTCTCTCATTATGAATTATGAAGAAAAAGTTTTAATTGAAAGAATGCTATCTTTATCCATATTGATACCATCTCATCACTTTTATCTAATTTTTCTTTCTTTTTAGCAGCACTTGAAGATTATGCTCCACATTACTAACAAATTTATAATAATTCATAAAGATTGAAAACATCTCTTAAAAAAAATGGTCAAATAATAGTAATCTTTTTCATTATATACAAAACAGTACCACCAGATTCTAACTTAACAAATAAAACAAACAATTAACTGCAAATCTTTATTCACACAATATAAATATAAATAATTTCTAATCCAAATAGCCCAGCCAAAAATTCTGACTTAGCAAAAGCTTTTTGCAATCCTTACCCCTTTTTTTGATACAGTGGGTTTCTCCTCCATTTCACTCCTCCATTTCAATGTAACTCGTCCCCTCCTTTGCCTTGCGTAGCAACGCCTGTCATGCTTCTCCTTAACTTGGCTGTGATACCATACTGGGAAAACTGGTCAATATATCTAAATCACATTTAAAGGAACAAATATTCACGTTACATTCATTTCAGAGCAACACAGAATCAAAAACCAGCAGATCAGATCTTATACATGCCTGATGCATGATTGTTTAATCTTTGAGTGGGTGTTGTATTTATAAACCATTTTTATTCTCTAGATGGCCTAGAACAGTAAGTAGAAAAATATAAAAAGAAAGAACCCAAATACTGGAATGTTCTTGATCACAGCATCAAATGAACATTATTTTTTAAAATAGAACTGTATGGTGGATCAGCATATAAGGAAATGTAAATCCATAGCGATGAATCATTCATTGAAATATAAGTCATTTGGAGATTACTTTTTAAAAAAACACTACTTCCAAGAGGAAATCTATATTCATTAAATAAACAAAAATTTAATTTAAACCAAGTTTTCATAACGTTGCTAGTATCAAGACAAGTACATCAAAAACATTTATGCATGAGAACATATTTGGCTACTTTAGAAGGAAAAAGAAAAAAAAAAGAGAAAGAAAGATTAAAGGGAGCGAAAAGTTACTTTGAAAGAAGGAGAAATTGAAGAGCACTCCCAAGGAGATGTAACCCCATTGTCATATACCATGTACATGCAAATGAGGTGGATGCATCCAAAATAGCACATAAAGATATGAGTATTTTATATAGTTAGCTCTTGATCTTTTTGATGGAAGATTCTATGTTATCAACTAAGATAATGTCAGATTGAAACCTTTTTGAAAAAACAAAGATTGATAGACACTTCCATTGTGATTCAATGCGTTGTTGAAAAAAATCTCTAATGTAATCTAATACAGAAACAATTGCAATATTCACTCTCATTGTTTCGGCTAATGAGTTACATTAATACAGAATTAAGGTGTACTGTTAGGATTTTTATTACTTGTTGACAATCAGCCTTGATCCCTGAGATATACAAATCAGCTAGGTGCAAAAAATAATTTCTGTAACCTTTGTTATGTGTTACTATATTACATCCCAAAGATCTGAATTCACAGAAATATTATATCTTCTTCTAATATTGAATTCGCAAAATTTCAAGAGCACAAAATTTATATAATAGTATTTTTAAAAAAAACAAAGATCTGTAGTTTATCCACATGCTACATAGAAGCCAAATGAATTCTATACATATGGACAAGAAAAACTACTTGAAGATCCACCACCTTAGCTGGTGAATGAATGCCTTGGGATCCAGCATCCATTAATCCTCACAGGAAAACGTTAATTCTTGATAAATCCAGGCTGAACACAATCTCCAAGTGGGCCATGGATTTCATCATAAGATGGTACTGGGTAAAGAAGCCCATCATGGAAAAGATCTTCTGATCCTGATACACTGCAACAAATCTCCTGAGATTGATAATAATGAGTATTGACAGATGGTACAGGCTTGACATTCTTGTGTGACTGGGCTGAGGATTCTTCCTTTCCAGTTAACTTTTGCACCACATCCTTGAAATCAGTCACACTGGTCTTAACAACAGGAGGACTTACGATATGAACTACTCTAACCTCAGCTGATGTCTTGGGAATACAGATTTCTCTACCCTTAAAGCTTCTCTCTTGGGCCTTATCTTTCAAATTGCTGTCTGTCATATTTATCAACAAATTCTTCTTTCAGTAATGGATTACAAGTGTGATCTGAAACGTTGATGATACAATCAAATTCAGATGATGGATCAGAAAGTGTGATCCCAAACGTTGATGCAAAATAAACTAAATCCAATCAGATCTAGAAACAAAATCTTCCTTCCCACACTCTCAGTGCAAAATAGCACCAAATTTTGTGCAGTCCCTGTTTCAACTTTGAAAATTAAAAACTTCTGCTTTCCACAATTCTGATGATGAATCATATAGTCTGTTTTCAAAAGTTGATGTAAAATAAATTCGACCACAATCGAATCTAGGTGATGGATTAGAACTAAGTTGATACAAAATTGATGCCGTTTGATCTACAACTTTGATACGAAATAAATTCAACACAATCAAATCCAGGAAATATGGTCCTAATGATGATGCAAAATAAATTAGACACAATAAAATCTAAATGATAGATCAAGGAGTGTGATCCTAAACTGATGCAAAATAAATTTGACCACAATCGAATCCAGAATTTAAGTTGTACTCAACTTGAAGAACGCTCAATAACCACAGACTGATTTTTGGTACTTCCTGCAGAATAAAAAGGGTGTTTTCCAATCATTACCCACAGAGGAAAACACTTATTTGGGTGTTTAGAAAACATGTAAAATAATGATTTTTATGGTCTACCATGTGCAAAAGGATGGAAATATACAGAAGGAAAGCAACATCTGTGCCTGCCTTGGACCCAAAGGTAAAGCAGGGGATAAAAGACTCCAAATACGGAAAAGAGCAGGTAATAAGATTTGAAAGATCAACAGAACTGCTTGTGCTGCTTTTCTCTTACAAATTTGTCCCAAAAATCTACAGTCCAAAATAAAAATCTAATCTTTGGATTTACTTTCTATGCCAAAAATCTACGGTCTCTAGCACACTTGAATAATTATTCAAATCTTTCATCACATTTCTGAAATAGACATGGATTTATACTGTAATAAGTTTGGATTTACTTGGAATAAAGTAAGAATAAGACGAAAGTTGGCTTAATGGGAAATGAGTTGGCGGCAATTGCGTAAAGAGCTTCTTTAGCAAAGCAAGGAAAAAACCCTAAAATTAGACGTCACTACAATGCTTTTGTTACTGGAAAACCCACGTCCTTAATTTGGAATTCCACGTACAAGAGATTAACTTCTTGTATTTGTTTTTTAATATTGTATTAATCTTATCTCTTCTTGTATTTGTTTTTAAATATTGTATTAATCTTTAACTGCTCTGTTTTTTAATAATTTTCTAGTGTAGACGAAAGACTTCACCAAGTCAAAGTCTATAACGAAAATTCCGAATGCTTCCAATTCACGTGATGTGTGGAAAATTAGAATACAATAGGCCAATAGTTTTCCTACTTTGGACTACCCTATGTTTTTTTGGCTTAGATTAAAAGTCGTGATTAATCTTTTATTAGGATAAAAACTGAATAGTGCCATTCCATGTTACTGTCATTGTTTATTCTAGAACGCCGCTAATTTTGATATTTCTGTTTGCAATGGACAATTTTGTAAAGGTGTACTTTATCATTTTGTTTAGAATTAAAAATGCAGATTTCGTGTTCAAGTTGTATATTATTATGTATAATTTTGAAATTTATGTTTGTAATGATATCTTATACATTTTTAATTTAGGTAGGGATTCATTTTGTTTAGTTTGTTTTTAATGAAATCATTAATGTAAAAAATAGGATTTGGTGTTTAAGTTGTTTATTTATTTTGTCTAACCTAGAATAATATTAATTTTCAAAATTTATATTTTAATTTGTTTGTTTCTTATGAAATAATTAATGTCTAAAAATAAAAAAAATTGTAAATATTTTGTTCAATGTAGAATTGTATTAGTTTTAAATTTTATTTTTGAAATGGAGAAAAATGTATATTTTGTATTTTTTCACTTTGTGTATTATTCATTTTATTTGCATGTTTTTAGCAAGATACTTATTGTTTGAAGATTTGATATTCAAGTTTTAAATATTTTATTTCATATATATTAGAATAAAACAATATGAATAATCTAGAATACCTAGTGCAAATAATAACAAAGAGTTAGTCTCCAAGAAACAAATGTAAATGTTGTAAAAGCAATAGTATGCAAATGTCTTAAAATCAATAGTTGTAGAATGCAAATGTTGCAAAAGAAAATAGCAAAATAAATAGCATTAGAAGAATGCAAGAACAAGAGTAAATAACTGAGAATGCAATCACAATGCAATACAAATGAATACCTACCTTATATAGAAAATAAGAAAGGGAAGAGGTGGCAAATATGACATATTGGAAGAGTCCACTACAATAGCCTATAATAGGCAAGTGTAAAAATAATAATTTCTTGTTTAAATTATAAATGCCAAAATTTAATTTAGAATGACACTAATTTTTAAATTGAAGTTTGTAATGGTGAAAATTATGTACCTTTTTCACATTGTTTAAGATTAATTTGATTTCTTTATTCTTAATGAATAATTAGGGAGTACAAAAAAGTATTTCATGTTGAAATTATAAATATTTTGTTAATCTAGAATAATATTAATTTTAAATTGTATTCTTGTAATGGTGAAACTTGTATACTTTGTATATTTTCACTTTGTTTAGGATTCATTTTTGTTTTTTATTTTTAAATGAAATTATTAATGTATTAAAAAGAGGATTTTATGTCAAAGTTGTAAATATTTTATTTAATGTAGAATATTACTAATTTTAAAATTTATTTTTGAAAGTTTTGAAATTGTATATCTTCTCCGTTTTCACTTTTTTGGGGATCAAATTTATTTGTTTATTTTTTGTGATTTACCTGAACCCAACATATTAATGCAAAATACGTAGATATAAAATACCAATAACAAGGTTGTTCATGGTATAGTGTGATGGTTAAATCATGAAATTATTGTTATAGCCACCAAGATTCAAACCCCCATTGGGCTATTGTGATCATGGGAATTGTTGCCTCATTGATCCATTGTGCTTGTGGGTTTGAACCTTCATGTTAAATGTGTTGGCTTTCAAGCTAGTGACTTCATGCTCCAAATCCTCACTAGGTTAGTGTGCTCATAGAATTTTTTCCCTTGGTAGGATACTATTCTTGTGGGCTTAGAATATTTATGTTAATGCTATGCATTCATGTCAAGAACTAAGTCCCCTATTTATGGCCTCACCTAGCTCTGCCCAAGCTAAAATTCTCATTTTAAAAATAAAAGACCCACAAAATGTATTTATGTAAAATACTAAGGTTTAAATATAGCAATAAAAAATAAAATAAATTTGCATGCATTTCATTCAAATATATTACTTTAAATGATTACACATATTTATTGGCATTTGTATTTGTTTCAAGATGATTAAAGTGTTATGAAAATACCCAAATGTTGAATTACTTAGAATTAAAGTTCTCCAAGTTTGAAGTAAAAATACAAATTTCATACCATATGAATTTTTCTTTAGGATCTTGAATATTTATTTCTTTTAGACTCTAGGAAATTGATGCAGTTTCATCAATTAATCTCTAGAACTCATGTGGAATTTCACTCAAATAAAATATTTGAGTATAAGTGCTAAAGCCATAATTGTTAGGGTTAGTGTTTGTTTGATTAATTGCCAAAACATGCAAATAAAGGAAGCTACCTGAATAATATAGTGTTTGGAGTCCTAACATGGAGCCTACATGTATTGATAAGAATTTAAATTTTACCTAAACATATTATCATCATTATCAATTTGATATCATTAATGACACCCTAAGTCATGCAAGGTAGTAGACCATTTGTTTAAGTGCAAACGTCTATAGAAATGCATGCTTGAAGGATATAATTAGAACATGGACTTAGGTCCAAGTATTTGTATGTTGAAGGGTGCATTTCCAAGAGGAACTAGGGTTTTATGAGATGGTATGTTGTTCAAATAATTTTCACTTGTTATGTTAAAAAAGTTGAAGACTAAATTTCAATGGTTGCGGAAATAGCATGGAAGAATGCGAAGATAGAAGAGAAAGTAAATGTTTGTAGCCTTAGGAAGGGATAGTAATGAGATAATAAGGAATGAGATATCAAGATCTCTACTAACAATTTTAGAAAGAGGGGTGATGGTAAAGAGATACCTAAAGTTTTAGTAGTGAGAGGTATGATAGGGGTTAAGATCTAGAAAATAGGACATTGATATCCAAAGATGTAGGAAAAAAGAATTCTAAATGTCCTTGAGGATTAGAGTAAAAAAAAATGTATACCAAAATGAGAATGAATAAAATTTTACAGATACAAGATGTAAGGAGTTTTGGTTAGGATTTGGATATTCTCAATGCATAAAAGAGAAAGGATCAATATTCACACATGATTGATGTAGGGAGTGAGAATAGGATTTAAGAATATTTGACATAAAAAGGAGTGGACGATATTAATATTTTAGATCTTATTAGGTAAATAAGAAAGAAGATGAAGATCAAAGTTTTACCATATAATATTGTTAGGAATCAAAGATACAACATAATTGGTATACTACAATGGTAAGAGAAAGGAAAAAGTTAAAATCTACAAACTACAAAGTTATGAAGGAGTCAAGATCAAGTTTCAGGGGATTTGGATATTCAATACTAATAAGTGCAGTGAGATAGGGGACCAAAAGGGTGTCTTAATATGCCTCTTTTTTTTAAACCAACAAATTCTAACCCTCAATGATAAATTAAAAATAGTTACAATCAAAATTTGAAGATCTAACAAGAACAAGAGTTGTAGTGCTCCAAATCTACTTGCTGCACTACTAAAGCCAAATAATATTGTAGCTTATTCTAAAATGAAATAAAAAAACATTAAATTTTATTCTACTTACATGAAATATTTTGATATTCAATATTCTATCTTCAAATATATGTCTATAATTGGGCTATAACTATGATGTTCAACATAGAGAAAATTTTGAATATTTCATATATGGTATTGGAAAATGAAGATGAAAATTGTGATTCACAAAATGTGTGAGCTGTGATATTAAATTAAAAATGAATCAGCGATTGTACAAGATGATAGATGCTAGAGTACTGTATTTTTAATGTGAGATGGATGAACAGATACTCTTGGTGTGATGAATGGTGATAACTAGGCATATTGAAATGTTGGCATTAATGGAGTTTCATGTAGAAAATCTTGATGTTGCTAACACAGAAGAAGATCCAAAAGGTTTTGTGTAAAATTTATGAGTTAGGGCATAAAGTGATGAAAATGATTCCTTCATGATTTTTGGGCTCAAAGGACATCCTAAACCTAATCAAAATCTCAGATCCATAAAATCCATAACCCCCACACTGCAATAGAGAAAATGATGAAAATAGCCTTTGGGATTTCGGGTTCTGTAAGACCATCTTAACTTAAAAGATAAGATCCCTTAGTATGTGTAAATTTTCAAATCTTGTGAAGTACAAAGGCATTTTTGGAGGTATAATGGTGGAAGAAGGAGATGAGTTATTTACTAGATTTTGAATGAAAACTAGGAACAAGGCATATTCCCTCTTCTTGATTACATTAAAGGAGAGTGAATCCACTTGGCTCAACCTCAAATTTGATTGAAAGGGAATGAGAAAAATGTGGGTTCAACAATAATTGTTTGATTTGAAATGGACTATGAAAGAAGTGTGGGACTAGATCTAGGGCCATCTATGAGAGATTGATGATTTTTTACATACATGAAAATACACATAATAGATATGGTAACAAAATTTATAGATCTAGAAAGAAGAGACAAAAAGGAACATGTGTCTAAAATACAGGCTAAAATAAGGAGTTCAATGGTTCTTGGGGAACCTTTGACAGGGAAATGTCAGATCTAGATGAAAATTGTGTTTCCGATATTATAATTCTACTTAGAACCTTCCCCAAATTTTTTGTCAAAATTATTTCAATCAATGGTGCTTGGGTTGCCTTTGACTTAGTTTATTTGGATCTACAATATCTCAGTCTGTAGGTCTCTATCTTCTCAATTTGATTTAAAAATTGTGTCTCCATATCATGTCACTTGCACGTGCAAAGAGGATAAAATGTTGGGTTGATGAGGGTTTACCTAGGTCAAACACCAAATTTTTAATTAACCATACAATTAAATTAAAATATGATTGAATTAAAAGTGCATTGTAATGGAATAGAGGCTAGATCTAAATTGAAATTCTTGAATAAAGTATCATACCTTAATGATTCTCCTTTATGTTGAATTATTCATGAAGATCTTGACTTATACTTGTAGATCTGACTTAATAACAAGTTGATCGTGTATACCATATTGAATGCTTGAGATATAAAATTTACTTTCTTGCTTCAATGCCTTGATAATGCTTGATTTCTCACTCAATTGAATTGCATAGGATATAGGATGTGTAATTGTGTGATATCATATTTCAAATGAGGGGGTAAGCTTGGTTGTATACCTCTCCCCATGAAATATATTCAATTTTTTTTAAGTAGGCCAACGCAAATGAGAAATTCCCACTCCCACAATCTAGCTATTGGAGGGTCTAGAATTGGGCCCTTTTTGGTGGGGCAAGAGCACCCCAAGTGCCCTTGAGTATCCAATCAAGGCCAATTCGAGGACCAATAGCTAAGATGGTGGTAAAGTTGCTAGATATGAGTTTATGTAAGTAGAATCAAACATGATTAGGTATACAAGGCCAAAAATGCTAAAACAAGGCCTATGTGAGCATGAAATTGTATAGAATTACAATTTATGATGGTAAATTTAACCCCCACTTTAGTATGAGTATAAACTTGCATTCATACTCTCGGTAAAGTAGAAAGTAGAATTGAAAGACCATCAATATTGTTATTAAAGAGGAAAGAAACACCAAACCTCCAAGGGATTTATTGTTGAAGACAATTATTCAATTGTGTATTGTCATTGATGTATACACAAATGTCTAATCCTAACCGAGCACAGTCAGTGTATGTCGAGCCCTCTCGGGCATTGAAGAAGACTCAAGTATCATCCAAGTGATTCTCAATACTAACTGAGTTCACTCAGGAAATATAGTAAGGTTGGGCATTGAAGGATTACAATGTTAACCGAGTTATGCATTTAGTGTCAGCCAACTAACAACAGTTTACACTTTATGTTTAATTGGTTAATTGCAGTCGACAGATTTGAGTTTTATTATTCATTTGGAAGGTTATTCAAGCTGACTTGACAAGGGTTGTCATCTATATACAAGGTCAAGTTTGGATTGAATGTGTGAGTTTTTATGGGTAAAAGCACAATAATTTGTCACCCTTTTATAAAGGAAAAGGCTAACAAAATCAAGGTTGTTCAACTTCAATAGTATAAAACTGACATTTATGTTTGGAATTTGAAGATGATGAAAACTAATTAAATATGTTAAAATGGATAAAGTTTATGATTATTATTTTTAATAATTTTTTGGAATAATAATTGATATATTTTTTTAATTTTGAAAAATGATTTTTCAATTGCTGAAAATTAGGGGTCTAGTTCCCACCAAAAAATTATATGTAAATAAACATTTTTTCCCTAATTTCAAAATATGTTATAGATGACATATATAGCCAGTGCATTAAGAAATAAAAATTAGTTTGTGACCTATATTTCCTCTTTTATAACAATTCAAATTCCAACTCACCTGAAATCGACAGTTTTCATCTCCTGTCATATTTTTCATAACAAATCTATCCCAATCAAAAAAAGAAATATATATTCTTGAAGAGGACTCTCTCCTCTAGTGTAAAATATGATTTTCAAATTTATAATATATGATTTACTAATTTTTTCTTTCTCTGAATCAACATCTCCTTGACTGTTAAAATACCTACTTGCAATATTTTTTAATTACAATAGACTATGTCTAATTAAAACACTATAGAATCTATATGAGTATATTCTTGACTCTAATCTCTACAGAAGGGTATTTTTGTATTTTTTAAAAAATATCATTAAAAAGACTAAGAGTTATTGAAACGCCACTTTTCTAAAATAATTCTATTTCTATGGTAATTGGACTCAAAGTGGTATAAAACATGCATTTAATAGACATTTCCAATTGGAAAAGTTAAAGCACTTATCTAACTTAGATAGAATGAATCTAGCTAGACCATATGTTTGACCAAAATTAATTTTTAGGTAGAAATACTAAAATTCAGCTGTGCTGATAAGTTAGCCTAAAAGGTGATAGATTATTGTGCTTTTACCCTGATATGAAGAGTGAAGGCGAAATAACAGGGAATTCTGATTAAGGACAGAATATCTAGACCAAGCTATATAATCTAATATTTGATCAGTAAGGATCCAATTAAAGACAGAACAGAGATCTGAATCTGTAAAGATAGTTACTTATTCAATCAGATCAATTCATTTTTACTCTCTAACAATTGTAGCATTGATCCAAATCTCTTTACAGAGTAGACTTAACAGTCTTTCATAAAACCTCTCACAAGGTGGCGTTTCTACATTGAAGTGTTTGAAGACCTCTAATGAGGTCACTCCTTACAGGGTGATTAAATCCTCTAACAGGGTCACGCCTTATAGTGTGTTTTTGTAACCTTTAACAGGGTTGGCTCCTAATAAGGCTCACTTTAGAAGAGTGAAAAATAGTAACTAGTTGCAATTGGTGGTTTTCCCAAATTAGGTTTCCACGGTAAATCTCGATGTCATCTGTGTACATGTTATTTTCTTTATTCTTTATGTTTCTACACTTAATCACTAAAACATAATTACATTTAATATCTTAAGATTGCTTTGTTAACCGAGTAACAACAAAATATCTTTGTTAACTGAGTAACAATGATAAGTTTGATTAAGACATCTAAGGGACTTGGATTTGTTTTTGTGGTAACTGATTCACCCCTCCCCTCTTAATTACTCAAATCATTTCCAACATTTGGTATCATAGCATTTGGTACTTTAAGGGAAGGTTTCAAGACCTAAGCTAAAGATCAAAGATGTCTTATAGAAAGGAGATCCCCAAGCTTAACAAAGACAACTTCGCTGCATGGCAAGAGTTGATGAGGCTACATCTATCTACTATTGGAGATACTGGTTTGCAATTCTTGGACCACAAGTATGTGGAACCACCTAGACCTATGTATGTGGATCAAATGGTAGACATGAAGAATCATAACATAATGATGATTGATATAGCTTCTTCACTCAACTATTCAGAATTTGATGAAGTCAAGGACTTCTCTACTGCCTGTGATATGTGGAAGAAACTGCATGATATCCATGGAGGAGATGACAATGTAAAAAGAGCCAAATTAGAGAGTCTCAGAGGTCATTTTGATCAAGTGAAAATGAAAGAAGGAGAAGACATTACAAAATACAGTGAAAGAATCAAGAAAAGTGTCAGTGCCATCAGAGGTGTTGGTGGATAGATCAAAGACAAAATAGTGGTTAGTAAGGCATTGAGAACTTTACTTCCTATCTATGCAATTAGAGTTTCAGATATTCAAGAGATGAGGTGCAGTAATGATATAACTCTAGATGCATTGGTTGGAAGGCTAACAGCTTTTGAGTTGGACAATTTTGACAATTATTCTCCTAATCCTAGCAATTTTGAGTCTGCGTTCAAAGCCAAATTAAGCCTTGGTAAGATGGATAGAAAATAAAAATAGATTGGCAATGATAGTGATGATGAAGATCTAGAAATCATTGAAGCACTACTTGCAAAGAGAGCTGCCAAAGGAAAAGGGAAATACAAAGGAAGAATACCATTGATTTGCTTCTCATGTGACGAAGTTGGCCACATTGCTGCTAAGTGTCCAAACAAAGAAGAAAAAGATGAGAAAAAGTTCAACAAGTACAAAGGCAAGAAATATTTCAAAGGTTAAAAAAGCTACAAGGACAAAGGTAAGAAATCTTGTTATATTGCAAAAGATTCTGATAGTGATGAAGATGAAGATGAAATGGTTTACATTGCTATTAAGGATGAGTTGGACAATGAAGAAAATGAAAAGACTGAACTTTTCTCTCATGTTAATGACACTTGGATAATTGATAGTGGTTGTTCTCACCACATGACTGGTGATAAAACTAAATTTGAACATCTTGAGCACTAAGATGGTGGGAGTGTCAGATTTGGGAATAATGAACCTTGCTATGTGAAAGGTAAAGGTTGTATTTCTCTAACTAAAGGAATCAAATGTGATAATGCTTATTAGGTTGAGGGACCAAGGCATAATCTACTAAGTGTGGCACGGATGAATAATATTGGTTTCAAGGTAGAATTCATGAAGGGTAAGGCCAAGCTCCTAGATGGTAAAGGAAACCTAGTTGGAACTGGCAGGAAAACAAAAGGTAATCTATTCTATCTTGATCTCACTGAAAGTTCATGTTTAATTGCACAAGTAGAAGAAAGTTGGTCATGGCATAAAAGTTTGTGTCATGTGAATTTTGATAACCCAGTCAACATAAGAAATAACAAAAGAGTAAGAGGTATTCCTATTTTGAAGAAACCTGAATTGGCACTATGCAAACAATGTCAAATTGGGAAGATGGGCAAAACTAGTTTCAAGAGGAAGAATTACAATACTGAAGAAGTCTTGGAGTTAGTGCATACTAATCTATATGGACCAATTGAAACAAAAAGTTACACTGGAGAGAATTATTTCATTATATTTGTTGATGATCATTCCAGAATGATGACTGTTATGTTTCTCAAGGAGAAATCAAAATCTTTTCAGAAGTTTAAGTGGTACCTTGCCAGAGTTGAGAAGTAAACAGGAAAGAAACTAAAGTTCCTAAGATCTGATAGAGGAGCTGAATTCATTTCTAATGAGTTCAATGAATTCTGTAATGAAAGAGGAATCAAGAGACAAGTACAGTGAAAACTTTGGTGAATGTCACATGTCGACGAGTGGGGAATTGGCAATTTTTTTTCATATATTAGATTGACCCTATCGCCCGAAAATTATTAATATTGGGACCAATGCCTGGGCCCATCACCCATCTCTTTATTTAATTTTCTACTTTTCTTACACATTATCGCCAATGGAATCTAATTTTTGGTCCCCGTAAATTTTAAAAATTCACCTATAATTTATACGCGAGCCAAATGGACAGCCTATATTCACCAATAGTTTTATACATATATATTTATAGGTCGCCCCAAATTCGCCTAGAATTTTGAGGATGCGTGTTTCAACCCAACCCAAATTTGCCAACTTTATTAATCATACCTTCATATTGGACAACCCATAATCACCTCGCAAATAACAAAAGACATGTTAAAATTACGTGGGCTTCGCCAAATTTGTATACCTTGACCTAATACCTCCCACCAAATTTGCCAAATAAGGATAGTATAAAAACATTTGATCGATAGCAAAGTTTCAGATTGTTGAGTACAACTGCATACTGCATTGGCGAGTAATGACTGCAATTTAATTTGAGGTAAAGGTAAGTGATACTTATTCTGCGACTCTGTAATTTTGAGTTCATTAAATTATTTAGTGGTAACCAGTTAGCGAACACTGGTGACCAGGGAGACCTCAGAAGTGATTTTAGGGCCAATAAATCCATAATCATATTTATATATATAATAGTCTATTGTCACTGTTATACACTGAATTTGCGCCTCTGATCTCAAGCTCTCTTGGTCTTGATAATCCAGTATAACAAGGGAATCATCTCCAGGTTGTGGGACCTATGCTAACTGAGATGAGACCTCCAGATTCTAGGCTGGTTCCTCTTGGATAATCACCTTAATTTGCTTCTTAAACAGGAAAGTAAAACTTTTGAGGGAAAGGGATAGAAATGTCACAGAGTATGCCTTCTGCATAAAAATGAAACTCCTGGGTTACAAAATCTCTTTGTCTCTGTCAGGAACTCAGAAAAGTTACAAGGAAAACAAGAACAAAAGGAAGAAGAACCGACCCTTGCACTTGCAACTTTTCTGCTATATATAGGGATAAGACCATCTTGGGATCCCTTAGGATGCAACAAGCTTCAGATGGTCCTGGAAAACCCTAACCCTAAAATCATAGGAGAGAGAGAAGAAGTGATGGAGAATGACCGAGTCAAATAGATATTCACAGATATTTTCCTGGTCTTCTCGATCTGGCAATTGAAAATCAGATTTGGTAGATGGTGGATAGTAGCATTTATGTTCATTCTGAATAGTCATGCACA
>MU227985.1:188312-203338 GCA_018584345.1 Thuja plicata | reverse complement strand
TATGTCTGAGCCTTTGACCCTTTCCTGACAGTCAACATATGCCCTTTAACTTTTCTAGCGACATCCCGACTGACCCTTGGCGCTGAGTCGGGAGTACTTTTCTCGTAGGGCACTTTGATCTCCAGACTTAGCGACCACCGTTGGATCCTCTGAGCCTTGCATTAGATGGCTGTCACTTAATCGCTGAATAAAAGACTATGCCCTTAAAAATTTCTGCGATCCCGTGACTGAAGGCAAAGGACACTTAGTCTTGAAGTCGCGGAACCCATTTTCTTTTTCTAGCGACTACTCAACTGAGACTCAACATCCATCCACCGTATGACACATGTCACATAGTCATTCATTAACCTCTGCATACTGAGAGCTGAGTCATCACTTGGCTCTAGCGACAAGGCGACCAGGGACCACAGACGGCTAGTCGTGAGCACATTTCCCTGACCATTGAATTCTTCACACGATCAAGCGACTGAGGTGGGCCCCTGCTTAATAGGACTTATGACATATCATCCGGCGATCACGCGACTGAAGACTTGTAGCTAAGTCGGAAGACGCAGAGGGAATATTCGGAAAGATCACCAGACCACGCGACATAAGGAAAAGCGCAGAGTCGGGGAAAGAACAGGAATATTCGCTGAGGACTAAGCGATAACGCGACTGAGAAATAAGCACATGCCATAAGTGACGGAAAAAGTAACTGTGAAATATAACATGCCAAGGCTTAGGGCTTAATACATCGTTTGAACATGAAGACTTAGGTCTTTTTAGGGTTTTAAGGGCCAAGTGAAGACATGAAGCCAGGAAAACAAGACAGAAGAAGCAAGACAGGGCAAACCAGGTCAATTGCACAGAATGGGAAAATTTAGGCAACAGTCACTTCTTCAACAATTTAACATTTTTTTGCAGTGGAAGTTTTTGGAGAATGGAGATGTTGAACAAAAATAAGGGTAACAAGAATAAGGGTAAGGCTCCTGCAAGTGGTGAAAGCCAAGAGAGGCCAAAAAATCCTAGAACCTTATCATCATACTTTGGTCATGGTGTTGGAAATGTTTCTGTCCAAAATCGAGAAGTTACTTCATCACAAGTAGATTTTGAAGATTTACATGACATATTGAAGAAGTAGGCAAACCTGATATCTCATATCACGATGAACTTGAAGAGGATTTTCAATTAAATACCCAAAGTAGCCATAATGATATAATCGACTTGGATGAGACTGAGAATGTCAAAGATGATGATGGTGAAGGGAAAAAGAAAAGAAAAAATTATTCAAAAAATGATCGGAAGTGGGAGTTGTTGAGTAATTTTCAAATAAAATGGGTGTCAAAGTATCCATTCATTGAACCAGTGGACAATCCAATTGAAGTTCAGCCTCTGGTAGAATGCAGCTGTAAGATTTGCACCAAGATAAATAAGAAGGAAAAGAGGTTGCAGCTAAAAATAGACACCATAGAGAAGCATATGGGTAAAGTTTATGAAAATAAAACCATAGATGGAGTTGAAAAATCAGTGATAAGATGGAAAACAAAGGATGAATCTATGCATGTTAGGAATGTAGAATTATAGGAATTTTAGTTGAATATACAGACGAAGCCTGCTCAATTTAAAGGCTCTATTGAAGCTTGGTTTGGAAAAGCATTGGAAGTAGAACTAATGGGAAAATTTGTTCAGTTAAGTGTTGTTTTTAATATTTTGAGTAGAGGGCATCCTATGATAGACTACCCATTATTGAGTGCTTTATTACACTTTCTGAAAGTTCCTAACTATCCTAATAGTCAGTGGTCAGTAAATAGTGGATGGGAATGGGCAAGTTGTCTTGCCGATGTTGAAAAGAAGGATCTAAAGGCAAAAATTAAAGAGTCAAATTTTATTGCATTGTCTTTAGACGAGGTCACACTAGTAGATAATACTTCATGGGTATGCATGCATGTTTACACTGTACACAATTTTGTCTGCCAACCTCATCTACTATTTGTTGCTAAAATGAAGGATAATGCGATAATTGAAAATCTATTTGAACTAGTAAAGAGATCTCTAATTGAATATGGAGGTATAAATGACATGATGATTGCCAATAAGTTGGTGTGTGTTGGAGCGGATGAAGCTTTAGTAATGCAAGGCCACAGGGGTGGCCTTTGCACAAAGATATAATCTTCTTGTGCACCCTACGTTACTCCCATTCACTGCATGGCCCACAAAATGAATCTAGATTTTGGAGTTGTTAGCAAGCATGGTCAAGTACAAAAAATTGAATTTTTAATAAAAGAGCTCTACCAATACTTTTGTCAAAGTCTGAAATGAATAAGGGAATTTCAACACTTTGTCGAAGGACTAACCGACGGGAACAAGCTTTTGAAGGATAATGATACTAGATGGATCTCTTTGGATGGACCAGTGCATCGAGTGTTTTCAAAATATCAATCATTGCTTGGTTTAATGAAATCAAGTCATGAAGAAGTAGGGCTACCCAAATTTCCTGAGCTGCTATGAAGGTTAACTAATGTAGAGACACTCTTAACATTAGCAGGTCTTCTCCCCCTACTAGAGGAAATGAGATATATAATGAAAAAGCCCCAACAAAGAGAAATGTATATTGAAAAATATGTTACGCTTCGTAAATTGACATGCATGATGCTAGATAATCTCTATCAATCATGTGATGATGTAAAATTTGCCAGTTGTCTTAAAATTACAGATTTGGACAATCCTGACAACTTTTTAAAGATCAATGTAAACGGGGAGTTATGTGCAGAAGTACGCAGAGTTGAGATACCAATGTACTACTATGCCAGGGTCGAGTCCAAGGAACCAAGAAGGAATAACAGGAAGCAAGTATCAAGTGTTAAAAGGGAAGACTTTACCAAGATCATTGAGTCTATAACTGCTTCTGTGAAGTGCATTTCCTATGATCTTTCCTCAGAGATTAGAGTAAGATTCCCTCTAGTC
The DNA here is from genome assembly GCA_018584345.1 of Thuja plicata. Lineage (NCBI taxonomy): Eukaryota > Viridiplantae > Streptophyta > Pinopsida > Cupressales > Cupressaceae > Thuja > Thuja plicata. The sequence continues at coordinate 200,395 of MU227985.1, read as the reverse complement.
AAACTACTTAAATCCATTTCTATTGTGTTTCCTCGATATTGGAATATGAACAATTCGAAGGATTATCAAAATAAGCTACTAACTTTGATAGATCATTTTTGCAAAACCATAGAGTTAAATGGAGTAACTCTAAATGGAATTTTAGATGAATCTCGTTTGAGAGAAAAATTGGGCCATTTTTCACAGACAATGAGGGAACAATATAATATTATGGAGAACCCCCACAAAGATGGATTGGCAACAAGGCTTTGGAAATATCTAGCTGAGAGCGAAATTTTGATTGATTCAATATCAAAAATTTTCAAGCTTACTGATTTATGTCTGACCATGATATTGGTGTTGGTGGAGGATGAGAGAGTTTTCAATGCTTTGGGGTTCCTAAAGTCAAAGCTAAGAAACAACCTAGACAAGAATTTGGAAAATTAATTGAGGCTCTATACATCCAGACCGTATGAAGTTCATACTTTTCCTTACGACAAGGCACTGAAATTGTGGAGGAATAAATGTCAGAGAAGAGGGTTGGGCAACATTTCAAACCAAAGTGGGAGTGCTAGAGACAATGATGTGACTTTCATTGACTCATGTACTAGTACTGGTAATGCTATCATTGAACTTGAGTTAAGCGGAGGTATGCAGAGTACAGAAAACATATCGAAGAACCAAGGAGGCTATGAAGTTGATGATGATGAATCTGAGGATCCTGATAATAAGATGATGTAGAAACTTCAACCTTTGTAGAAGTAGCAGGTCCTAGGTATTTATTAAAAAATTTGTTGTAGTCTACTATCATTTTTTGTATCTCATCGTCATTCAGCAATCATGCATAATATCATATTCCAATGTCAAAATTAAAATACATGGATGTGGTTGATAATCTCATGAATTCTACAATTAATAATGGTTTTTTTTGTACTATTCAGCTCATATGGTACAATTCTTAAAGATTTTTTTTATTTTTTGAAAACATAGCAATTCATATGATACAATTCTTAGAAATAGAGATTCTCATTAATTTATTTATAAATATGACACAATGTAATAATTCATTCGTTAATAGTAGTAAGAAGTAGAACACAACTCTGTGTGATTCTGTTTGCAAAAGTGAATTGACAATGAATTATGACTCAAGAGTCAATACCCAATTTCAATTTCATTACCCTTAGCAAATGACCCTGAATTCCCTTTTATAGAAACAAGGGAGCAACAATAGATTCGGGTTGATTTTCCTAATGTGAAGTCTCAAAATCAAAATCAATAAGAGTCAAGACCAGTACACCATCTCTACAACTATACATTTCTGCATTTGACAAGTCGGTTTAGTAAATTAGCAATAGCATTATAACATCTACTACATTGATCCTGTTAAAAAAAAAAGTTCAAACTTGTTACTTTTAACTCAATTCAAGCCAATAGATAAATAATATAGAGATGATTGAAACTAAAAGTACTTTCACATACTATTTTTGATTAGATGATTCTACCAGTTTGTTTAATAAGATCCATTCTACATCACTTGGAAGGTTAATATTTGTCAAGTTATAGTAGATGACCTGCAACCTCGTCAGCCATTCATACTTGTTAGACTGACTTGAAAGCAATGATCCTTCCAATACTGCATTCAAATTTGTTAATGGTTTGATGCAGTTTGCAATGCCTTCATGAGTTGTGTCGTAAGGAAGCTTGCCTAAATCAGTGCTCATTGTCTCCTCCAACCTTTTTTTGTAAGCTTCTCTTCCAACAAAATTTGTTAATGAGTTACTAGGACCAGGACTCGGCAAACCATGACCTATCATTTTAGTTGTTGTTTGATTCATCTTGGCAAGCTTTATCTCAAATAAGGCAAGAGTTTCCTCTACTTCCTTTAGTTTCTGACATTTTTGTAAGGAAGAGATTTCTTTTATTGATGCAAGAGAGCGGTCATGAATTCCCTTGCTAGCCAAATGCCTGTCACTGGTTGTGTTGATTTTATTCAAAATCTGTTTTACAATTTTCTCTCTCTAACAAAAAAAAATTATTGTCAGTGTGCTCTTTGAGCTTCCCAAAAACATCTCTAAGACCTTCATTCAATTCAAACCAATCACACAACCTATCACCAGTCACCTTTATTTTCCCCCAAAGGTCTCTTTTTATTTACTTGACTGTATTTTTCATTTGGTCATTCAAGTTGTTTTCATAAGTTTTAATTGTCTTTTTTTCCTTCATTAGGTCTTCTCTCAATTCTGACAACTGGTGTTCACTCTATTTTTTTATTTTCTCTGCTTACTCTTCCCACTGGTTTTCTTTCTCTACCCACTATTTTTCTTTTACCCTCTCATCCTCCAATTCTTTTTTTAATTTATTGTTTACTTGTTCTGCACTCTCCATGCTTTTGTACAAATTTACTGAAGAGGCTTTTTTATCCTCTAGAATTTTATTGCTCTCTTCCAATTTTTCCCTCACAAATTGCAGTTGTGCCTCCATATGTTCTTGCTGAACAATTTCTTCTTTAGAGGATGAATTTTTTATCCTTTTCTCTAATTCTTTGCACCTATTATTTGTTGCTTTCTCCTTTGCCTTTTCATTTGCCAGCTCTGCCTGTAACTTTTCTATTCTGCCCTAAAGCTTTCCATTATCTCTCTCCAACTTCATCACTGAACTGTAGACAACTTGGTTGGTCATTTTTGACACATTTATCTTGTCCACATTTTTAATTTTTGATAAATCCATTTGGAGGGTGCTAGCTTGAAATTTAGATGGATCTATCTGACTCTCTGGTGGACTGTTATCTCTAGTTGGGGGCATAACAACCATGAACTCCATCATTTCATTCTTTGGGTCATATGTGGGAAATAACCTATTCGATGCAGGTTCTGCATTACGAGCTACAGAAACTGCATCCCTCTTCAATGTCTTAGTATTTTGTCTATTCCTATTTTTTGTTTGTTCAAAGTTTGTTACAAAATCATTGTAATGAAAATCAGGGTTTTCTGACATAATTGAATGTTTGAAAGGTGAAATAGAACTTGCAGTTATGTATGAGCTTCCACCTGTGGTTCTAATAATTGCACCATGAGGATTAGTAGTAGTAACACCCTGACCCATTACAAGTGGAGTATTTGGACTATTCAGAGGGTTTTATCCTGAAGGTGTGGCAATTGTTGGACTCATAGTCACAGATACCATTGGCATTGTTATCATAACCTTTTGCTTCTTTACACTGCCTTGATCTCTGGGATCCATTGATTTCATGTCTAGTTGTAATGTCCTTTTTGGACCACTAGTACTACCCATACCATCTCCACCAGTGGTAGTGGCACTTGATTTAGATTGAATCTAAGTGCTTGGCAAAGGTGTAACTGGATTTGAAGCTGGAACAAATGAAGGTGCAAGGGTATGAGACTGAGTAGTACCTTTTTCTGATGAACTTCCAATTACTGGTCCCCTACCATGTTTTTGTGGAGCGGGTGTGGAAATTGGATACCAATTCCCTTCTCCTGTGGCACCCAGACCACCCCTACCTGGAAAACCCATTTTTTCTACCATCTCTACCCCTTTGCCATATTTTTCTTTTGTGGATGCACTGAATCTAGTAGCAACTGTCATAGAATCCTACCCATCAAAATCAGTATCTTGATCACCATAATCACTAGGATGTGCTTGACCAGGATGCTCCGTATTCCACAAATCGCTAAATATTTCATCCTCGTTTGGATCATAAATATTTGCAAAGGTTTTTGGCTCTTCGAGGTTCTTCCTCATTTTCCAAAAATCTTTAATTTTGGTTGCAGTCCAATTATCATCTTTACATTGAAGCGTTATTTTGTTTGAAATAGCTTTTGTAGATGGTTGAGCAGCTTGCTGGTAGAAATTATAGGATGTCTTTTGTTGCTCTTTTACTTTCTGCTTGTGCAATGCAATAATTTATGATGATAATTCTTGTATTGAAATATTATTTTCAGCGGCATATTTCTCCATCTCTTTTTTGACCTCGTCCCAGGACTCCATGTTTTTAAATTTTTCTATCAATGGCATACTTTCATTTTGGCATTTGCTTATGGAGCTCCCATTCACTCTACGCTTTGATCCAATTATGTTTACTGGATCATACTGCCAGTGACTGTAAAAAACAAAGTGAAAATTTGAAAAAAAAAATCCTCTGCCACTTTGAATCCTCTTCTCTCAAATGTGAACCCTCCTAATGAGAAAGGCAAGGAAGGAAATATCATTTTCTTTTGCTGACCATCAAAGAGTGCATCTGTGCTCTCCATCTGCCGAACATATTCCAATGCAAATACCCTCTTTGTAACATGTATTGGAAGTTTTTAGGGTTATACCACTAAACCATAAAACCTTAACACAATGTAGTCTTCCATGAAGTACCAGTCAGCCAATTGTATTTGACTTCCGAGTTGAATGTAAGCTCTACAAGACACAAGCAATCTAGGCAACGGAGTGCCTATAATTTTATGATACATAGGTGCAAAAAAGAAGTCTACAAAATTGTTATAGTTCCTTTGGTTATCACTCATCCTTATCTAAGGTTTCCATTCATATAGCGCATTTTGGACCTGACTTTGAAGCTTGTTTGTCTGAAATATTACATGATGCTTTGCTAAAAGACGATAGCACAAGTAGGTTGTGAACCTAAATGTCTTCTATGAACCTCTTTTAATCATTATCAATTGTTTTTACATGCAATGAACAGTGTGAGCTCAATAAAATTATATTTTACTGGTTCTTTTTGACAATGAATATGAAAAATCATTTCAAGAATGCTGGCACCCACTTCTTTGTTACTATCCAATCCCAAAAAAAATGCTAGCAAGGAAATACTATCTTGAACCCATTGCACAAAAATATCATAATCATAAGAAGGCTTATGATCTAGATCCAGACTAGAACTACTTGTTATTCCTCTGATATATGAATCTTTCTTTTTTGCATCTATTTTTTCATAAGTCTCTGCTAGCTTTCCCAGGTCAATGTGCACGTTTGATTTTTGTGCTTCAAACCCTAGGTCCAACAGACTAGAAAATTTAGTCTTTGCTATCAACAAAATTTCCTCCTGATTATTTTTATTGACAATTTCTTTTCTATTTTCATCATAATTTTGGGTGCAGAGCATGACAATTTATGGACAAGGGAATACTTCAGGTAACGCCATGTGTGCTGACCCAACAACCCATGGTGCAATTTTATTTGTCTTTGCCTTTAACGTGTTGTTAAATGGACAAAAATTTTAATCCTTCATTGGATCTTTCCACTTATTTTCAAGTGAAAATCTAATTTTCATGATTCCCTTATTTCCATGGATAACAAGATCAAAAATATCATGGAATTCATCAGTTAAACTTGGTGTTTTAACCATTTTGTGGAAGTCTATTATATTTGTTTCCTTTCTTTTCCCTTTACTCGTACTCTTGGTATTTTTTTTCCCATCATGGACCATGGTATACTAGTGACAGCTACAATTTACAGGCTTGTTTGAAAATTCAACCCTAATTCTATGACTACAATCTAAACAGTAAACCTCTAGATTTGAAAAATTTAAAGGGCGGGACGTGGGTGTTCAGGATTTTACCCAAAAATTCAATTTGTACAGACTGTGAGTGGGCAGAGAGCTAAGATTCTCTGTTGCATTCCTCAATCCTCAACCTAGAAGCTGTAACCCCTTTCTAAATCTCCAATACAGTATACTATAATATTAGTAAGAACTGAAAATATAAAAACTTAGGTTAAAATTGTACAATAGTGAGTAGTATTGAATCGTCAGTCATCACTCGTCACTCGTGTTAACTTTTACTGTCACTCATGTTAACTTTTATTGCTTCTCCTGATATCTAAGGTCACTACGACACTTGTCACTTAATTGTTTGGTATGTGGTCAAATTGAGCTTATTACTTATTAAATGTTAAGTTACTCTTTTACTCCAATTATGATTTTAATTAAACTTAGCTTAGTGTACACATGTCATGATTGTGGAATAGGTTTGCAAAAATGGGGTTTCTTTTCCCTTTCAGCCCAAAATACACTACACGTTGTTGATATGTGCCCATGCAACAGTTGTTGGTTTCTTTTAATGTTCCTTTATCTTTCGCTCTTTCATTCGTCACTCGTCATCAAATGACACCAATTAAATGAGTGTACATGTGTCGTTATTTTAGAATAGGATTTCAAAAATGGGATTTCTATTCCCTTTCAGCCTGAAATACAATGTACATCATTGATCTCTGCTCATCCAATGGTCGGTTGCAGTCACCATCATTTGTAATCATGGCGGGTCCCATTTATTTACTTTGAATTATACCTATCGAATGACATTGATTGTGTGAGTGGTCACGTGTCGTCTGATTGAATGAGTGTACATGTGTCATGATTTTAGAATAGGATTGGAAAAATGAGATTTATTTTCCCTTTCGGCCTGAAATACACTGTACGTCATAATCGTTGATCTCTGCTCATCCAACGGTCGCTGGCAATCACTATCATGTGTGGTGGGTCACATTTATTTACTTTAAATTATATTTATCGGATGACACTAATTGTTTGATTGGTCACATCACCACGTGTCATCTAATTGAATGAGTGTACAAGTGTCATGATTTTGGAATAGGATTGCAGAAATTGGATTTCTTTTCCCTTTCGGCTCGAAATACATCATACGTCATTGATCTCTGCTCATCCAACGGTCGCTAGAAATACAGTTACACGTAACACCATACGCCAAAAATTTATTAAATTTAAATAAGATTAAATATTGAAACTATCTAATATAAAAATAACTAATTAAATTTAAAATATTGCAATCACAGATAACTCTCTAATACTCTAATTATTTATTAATTTATTACTAACCATAATTTATAAAATGCTTTAAACTTTTACAATTCCACATTCGCAGTCACACACATGACACATAATGATAATTGCATTTGTCATTGACATGGAAAAATTAAGTTAATACTCTTAAATAAATCACACACATACATTAAACATTGTTACATTTTTTTTTGGTTCATAATACCTATTATATGATATCACATATTCACACATCGATTTGGCAATGTGAATGGGCATATAATTTATTATTTATTATTTATCAAAAGTAAAGTCTAAGGTCTAAGGTATTTAGATTTCTTTACAAAATTGCAATTAAACAATATTAATTCTTCAGATTTCTTTACAAAGTTGCAATTAAACAATATTATGCAGACAATCTATTATCTCAAACACTGATACGAGTCTCGTTTCCGGAGGAAGATAGAAAAATTACAATAATTATTAAGAGTCGAACAGCAAAATTTTCATTAATTATTTTAAAAATTTACATCACTAATATTATAATATACTTTATAATTATAGAGTTTAACAGTTAACTTTAGACTATAGTCGCACCGTAAACACCAACAAAATGGGAAGTATGTTTACCCACAAAATGGGAAGTATCCAAGCAGTTACAAAATTTATTGCCACAAGGGCACTGGTTGATCATATAAGAAAAAAAAAATGAAATGCGGAAACCCATTTCAAGAACATAAACACTAAGGGTCTTCATCTCCATCCCTGTCTAAGAAGAATTGTCTGTTGAGGATAATCTCCCTGAATTCATCGAGCTAGTTTTAGTCTATCTCCTCAAAGTCGTCGAGGTGAAACCACTTCTGCAAGAAGTCCCTCCCTAGCTGTGCCCACTTCTGATGTTGCACCAGCTACCTTTCATTAAGGTTCAGTAGGAAGGGTTGCCTTTCCACATTGTTGCCTCGCTGGATAAGATTTTCAATTTCATTAGCCCAAGGGATACCCAAACCTGGTTCTGCAAAGACAATGACTTGGACGTCATCCACCAAAAATTGATCCTTGAAAACATTTTGCAGCAGCATAAGAAAGTCTACCTACTCTCCTTTGAGGTTGAGAAGAGACACCAAGAAGTGAGATGTAATGTCTATGCTGATGTAGTATCTCTTCTCGTTGTGAATGAACTCGTGGCCGAGCACCATCAACACAACATTGTTAATGAAAGAGCCCACTTCCTTGCAAACAAAAGTGAGTACTTCATTTGGTATCCTACCCAAAAAGGGATTTTTCTCATCAGTGGATGTAGTTCTCAACCTAATTGGTGTGTCCATCTCTGCCTAAACTTAAAACCTAAATCTTCAAACTACATAGAAAATTGAAATTCGAGGGCCGAGGTTGAAAGGAAAAAGCAAATTGAAATTGATGAAGAAGAAAGCAAGAATTTATATTAATATCCATGTTCCATATCTTCCATATCTTTAGGTAAATCATTTCCATTAATGCAAGAGTGTGAGAAATTACTAATATAGTCAGTGGTCACTATACTAATAACTACAGTTTGTACTAGTAAAATTTTGGAAACAGTGTGAATTGCCTGATGGCTAAAGAATGTCACTGTCACTCTGACAAGACATTCATTTCAAGAAACTGTGCCCGAGATAAAACTCTAGCCATTGATCTACATCAATCAACGGTCTCGAATAATATGTTTACAAATTAGGTTTCTAAATAAATAGGTTTAAGGTACATGTTGACAGTATCAATGCTCATAGTTGATAGTACAATGTTCATACCACGTGCAGTTGCCAAATGTACATACCACTTGCAGTTGCCAGTGACGGCGGACAACTCTGCTACCAAAGAGGCGATATTAACTCGATGTGACTGGTAGTCTGAAAATTGTAATTATTAGATGTTTTATGAATTGCCATTTGGTATTTGCTAATTTTAGATTTTAGTTTTACTTTAAAGTTTAAAGAATAACTACTTTAAAATTTCACAATTCGACAGTCGCACAATCACACATGTGACATGATACATGCAAAATTTAAGTAATATTACTATTAAATAAATAACATGTTGTCATACATTAACAATTTAATATTTGTTTGGTTCATTTTCAATTTTACAAATTATAAAATCACATATTTCATGACTCACACATACATATTTTACAATTAAATCCATAAAAATAAACTAAAATGAAGTTACAAACTTTTCATTAATATTTTCTATAAATTTACAATATTTGTAATTTCAGACTTGTAGACTTTCACTTGAAGTCCTTACAAAACTTTAAAGACAAAACCTACTATAGTGAAAATTTCAAAATTTTCAGGTGGAGGCCATAGGGACACAACACTAAAGATTTTCCCCTCCATCTAAGTAGAACTTTCCAGAGATGGAAAGCTCTGCAAATTCATACAACCATCCATAGTCCACCAAGTCATCCAACAGAAACCATTTGCGAAGAAAATCCCTACCAATCTGCGTCCATTTCCTATGGCGTGTCAATTGCTGAACATCTAGGTTCAAAAGAAAAGGTTGAATAGACACATCTTTGTCTAAATTGAAAATCTTGTGTATATCACTTGCCCAAGGGATCCCCACCCCTAATTTTGCATAAACAGCGACCTCAACAATTTCACCCAGGAATTCATGTTTGAATAGCTTCCTTAACAAAAGGATCATATTCATCTTCTCTCCCCCGAGGTCCAAAAGAGATGCCAAAAAATGGGACGTAATATCCGTGTTAACTCGGTACCTATCGACAATTTCCAAAAATTGACGGCCCATCACCATCCTTGTGAAGGCTCCAAACTCCTTGCAAACTGATTCAAAGGTTTGGTTTGAGACTGGGCCCAAAAAGGCCTTATTTTCCTCAAAAGACGTGCTTATCAAATGGATAGGAGTTTCCATCTTCAAAAAACAACTACCACAATATCTAAAATTACACTAATACAACCTAAAAACCAAAACTAGAGCCAATCTTTCAAGCACTAGCAAAGGCAGACCTAAACCAAAGGAGAATTGAAGAAGAAGGAAGCGTAGATCATCTATAAAGAGCCCTTAATTCTTTCTCCAACCTAATTAATTCATTAATTGTCCTTCAAAATTCTATAAATATTTCAAATTAAAAGCACAGTTGTTCATAAAAGAATGAGTGTGTGAAATTAGAAATAGCCAGATTTAGTGTTAGTGATAAAACATTTCTTTTATTAATGACAACTGTGATACATTATCAACTGTCTGCCTAAATAGATGTAAGACTTGATACGTGTAAATAATGATGTCATTACGTGATGTTGCATTAATTAGATAATAGTTATGGTGCAGATTAATTAAACTTCAGCCATTCATCTAGGATCATCGAACGGTCTCAAATAAGACATTTAACATTATAAAATGATGAATGTTACTGTTAGGTTGTGTGTCGATGTAAATTTTTGTGCTTATGGATACTAACATGTGTTTAATCTGCAAACAAGTTATTAGTTGGTGTTGGCCCACATGACACATTGACAAGTCCCATCTTTTGAAAATCACCGATAAAATATTTATTTTTCTCATACTTAATGATAGATTAGCCAAAAAAATATTTTTTCGAAAGGCACATAAAATTCACCAACACAAATATTTTTTTTCCCTTCAACAAAAAATCATTCACCTCATATATTATAATGTATTTACTTCAAAAGAAAAAAACTCGCGTCATACAATATATATTTTCCCCACATTAATGTATTATTTGCCAAGATTTTATGGAATTTTCATTGGGGGGGGGGGGGGAAATTGCCTTCGCCTTTATATTATTTTCCTAATTTGGAAAAAAAAATCACCATCATCAAGAAAAAAATTCCCCTAAATTAATGTGTGATTCGCCAGGATTTTATACTTTTTCCTAGGAGGGGGTTTCTTAAAGTTATCCCTAGACAAGTATCTGCCCCTGGTACACCATAACAAAATGGAATAGCAAAAAGAAGAAATATATCTATTATGGATTGTACAAGAACCTTGATGATTGAAAAGAATGTTGCAACCAAATATTGGAAGGAAGCTATCAGCACTGCAATTCACACCTTGAACAGAGTTCAACTAAAGAAAGGTACTGATCACACACCTTTTGAATTATGGTATGGCTATAAATCCAATGTTATTTATTTCAAAGTATTTGGAAGTAAATGTTACATCTTGAAGGAAGCAATAAATGGAAAATTTGATGTAAAAGGTGATGAAGGCATATTCCTAGGCTACTCCTATAAAATCAAAGCATATAAATTTTTGAATATTGCTACTCATAAAGTCATAGAAAGTGTGCATGTGAAGATTGAAGAGTTTGCAGAGAGAAGTGAAGAAAAGAGAAGTAAAAATCTTGAGGACTACAGGAACTTTGTGTATTATGAACCTGACACTATACCTAAGACACAAGCAATGGTGATTAGACTACAACCATAGGTACAACTTCTGAATTCATTAGCACAAACTTTGTTACAAACTGTGCAACCTGAGCTACTAACAGTTGCAACCGAGTCTCATACTGAGGGAACTAAGTCTCAGACAGAGGGAACTGAGTCTTAGATAGAGGAACCCAAGTCTCATTCAGAAGAGTAGAACAAAATGTTTGAGCATGGTGAACCAAGTGGAACAAGCCCAGAATCAAAGAAGAAGGAACCTCTACTTACAAAATATGTCAGAAGGCATCATGCACCTGAAAAAATAATTGGAGATCAGACAGAAGGTATTATTGTTCCCTTTTCTTTCTGATATGAAAATACCCTCTAAGGGTCCACTCTATTTATCCCTAACACTGATTCAACATAGAATAGAATAACAGAAACAAGGTTTTGAAACCTTCTGCACTTTGAGCTCCACAAACTCGGGCAGGAATACCCTTAACAACTTAGAATAATGAAATCACTAAATTATTCAAGCTTGCTATTGGTGGAATTACAGGAAATGTTCACTGTAACTTTTACTGAAATAGACCGAAATGAAAATAAATATTTCGATTTAAATGATGATAGTCATCTCATTGAACGAAAATAGACCAGTGCTCAATCCTAGGGCATGGAGTCATATATAACTGGTTTTGAAACATCATGATTAAGGACAACAACTGAAAACAATTACAAGATCTGACACAAACATAGATATACCTTATATATCTACCTTAGCACACTTAACCAAATTCATTCACTATCCTGAACTTTGCTGAAATATCCCTAAAGTATATTCTCTCCTTGAAAGAACCCTAGAAGTACTTCATAATCTGCCTGACAGACATATAAATTGAAAATATTCCTTGAATATT
>MU227985.1:166944-183125 GCA_018584345.1 Thuja plicata | reverse complement strand
TTTCAACAATACTCGCTCGGTCGCGGAGCATAAAACATACAGCACAAATTTCCAGTGACTGCGCGATAGACATGACCTTAGCTCGTCGCTGACTCGCTAACCTTCGAGTTAACTTCAAAAATAGCTCACAACTGCTTGATTAACCTCTACAAACATAAGACCCGCTCACTCACAGACCATTGATGACTTAACATGGGCTCATCGCGATTGCGCGATATACAATTTTGCTACTCGTCGCCCACTCGCAGGCATACTGAAACTTGACTCAAACATCTCGCGACTGCGTGATTAACCTTTTCATCAACAGCTCGTCGCCTACTCGCACAACTTAAAAACCTTATAATAAAACCGATGCGACAAAGCGACTAAAGATGAAATATGACTTGAAAAAGTGATAGACTCAAATTGAGCGGTAAAACTCAAGATTTTGTAAACAAGAAAGCCCGGGAAAATGATAAGACCAAGGGATTCAAAAAAAAATTGATACAGTGCTAACAGGTATAATGACAAGGAACAGTCTTAAAGGTACATGTTTTCTTAGTGAAATTGAACCTAGAACCATTAAAGATGCTTTGAATGATGAAAGTTGGATAGAAGCCATGAATGAATAAATTGAGTAGATAGAAAAGAACAAAACCTGGACTCTTGTTCCTAGACCAAAAGACAAGAATGTAATTGGTACTAAGTGGGTTTTTAGAAACAAGTTGAATGAAAAAGGTGAAGTTTCTAGAAATAAGGCAAGATTATTGTGTAAAGGATATGCTCAGGAAGAGGATATTGATTATGGAGAAACTTTTGCTCTTGTTGCAAGACTTGAAGGAGTCAGAACTCTTTTGGCATATGCACCACATAAAGGATTCAAGGTATACCAAATGGATGTAAAATATGCATTCTTGAATGGAATTCTGGAAGAGGAATTCTATATTGAGCAACCTGAAGGTTTTTTTGATCCTAACAAAATGAATATGGTTTGCAAATTGCACAAAGCCTTGTATGGACTAAAGCAAGCTCCTAGAGCCTGGTATGAGAGACTGCATGGTTACCTAGTAAGTATTGGATTTCAGAGAACTAATGACAATAGTATCTTGTACATCAAAGAAGGACCTCAGAAAAAGATACTATTAGCAGAGATATTTGTTGATGATATACTATTCACTGGATATGATGACTTATGAAAAGCATTCTTCAAAGCTATGAGTAAGGAATTTGAGATGTCTATGTTTGGAGAGATCAAATTCTTTGTTGGTTTACAATTTCATTAGATGAAGGATGGTATCTACATTACTCAGTCTAAATACATCAAAGAGATACTGAAGAAATTTTGAATGGAAGATTCCAGACTAGTTGGGACACCTATATCTACTGGACATAAGTTGTCTAAGGATGATGACTCAAAGGAGGTAAATCAGACTACCTGTGGATCCATTATTGGTAAAATTCAATATGTTGTTCACACTAGGCCTGATATTGCATTAGCAGTTGGTATTGTTGTAAGGTTTTCAACTAATCCTAGAGAGAGTCATTTGATGGATTTCAAAAGGATTCTGAGATATCTTAAGGGCACTGAAGAATATGGATTATGGTATAAGAAAGGAGGAAACTTTGATTTAAAGACTTTTACTGATGTTGATTGGGCAGGAAGTGTTGATGACAGAAAGAGCACCAGTGGTGGAGTGTTATTTCTTGGAAATAGGTTAGTATCTTGGAATTTTATTTCTTAGTCTACAGCAAAGGCAGATTATGTTGCTGCAATAGTGAATTGTTCAAATATGATATGGTTGAAACAACTATTGTTAGGTATGAAGGAGGAAATCAAAGAACCATTTATTATCTAATGTGACAACACTAGTGCTATTAACATTTCAAAGAACCCTATGATGCATACTAAGACTAAGCATATTGCAATAAAGTATCATTTCTTGAGAGAATTGGTTCAAGACAAGGAAGTAAGGTTGGAATATGTGAATACTAAAGAACAAATTGCAGACATATTCACCAAACCTTTACCTAAGGATGCATTATTTTATCTTAGAGGAAAGCTAGGGGTGATTCCCCTAACTGAGGCTCACTAAATCCCAGATTAGTGATGCATCAACTGAGCTACAGTACAGATCTAACAAGCTGATGCAAATTGTCAGAGCTTATTGCATATGAATCAATACATTAGGTACATTACAACTTCATTGGATTGTGTCTTTGGCATTGGTTGTCAAAGAGGGAGATATTATTGATGTCATCCCAAATAAATTATTAAGGGAAAGAAATCAGTATATCAGAGGGAGAAAAATTATCAGAAATAGAGATTGATGTAAGAGGGAGATTTTTGTATTTCAGTAATTTTGAAAACAAAGGGAGTTTTATAGATAAGAATCAAAATAAAGATAAGGACATTAATAAATTTTATTCTTGTTTCCATTGCTCTAAAATTCTTTGTATAATGACATGTTGTGTTGCCATCAATGCCAAAGAGGAATATTTTTTAAGACAATTATTCAATTGTGTATTGTCATCGATGTATACACAAATGTATTAATGTTATACAAATGTCTAATCCTAAACGAGAATAGTCAGTGTATGTCGAGCCCTCTCAAGCATTGAAGAAGACTCCAATATCAGCCAAGTGATTCTCAGTACTAAGTTCACTCAAGCAATATAGTAAGGTCTTGCATTGAAGGATTATAGTGTTAAACAAGTTATGCATTTAGTGTCAGCCGACTAATAGCATTTACACTTTATTTTTAATTAGTTAATTGCAACCGACAGATTTGAGTTTTATTGTTTATTTGGAAGGTTATTCAAGCTGACTTGACAAGGGTTATCATATATATACAATGTCAATTTTGGATTGAATGTGTGAGTTTTGATATGAAGAGTGAAGGAAAAATAAGAGGGAATTCTGATTAAGGATATAATATCCAGATCGAGATGCATAATAATATTTGATCAGTAAGGATCAAGTTAAAAATATAACAGAGATCTGAATTTGCAAATATAGTTGCTTATCCAATTAGATCAATTCATTATTACTCTTTGTATCATCGGATAATTGAAGCACTTCCATTTTTTACTAGTTTAGCCCTCTGTATAAGTGATTTGGGTTCATTTCAAACACTTTGAATGGGTCTTGACTTGGATCTGGCTTTCCCCTGTTTTGCCCTATTTTCCACTTCTCTCCGGTCTATTTCTGGCATCCTATTTTGCAAATTTGAGGTTCTTGACCTAAGGTTCAAGGTCTACCATCTAGGTCAAGGTTGACCTTGACCCTGACCTAGGTCATAGTTTACCTCAAACCTGACCCAGGGTCCAAATTTCAAGTTTCCAGGATTTCCAGATGTCGGGGCTTGGAAAGATTTCATTCCTACTTCTGGGTCGGCTGTTTCGATCTTTGAAGTAATGAATTTTAAAATTATATTTAATATAGGTCCACTTCTATGGTTATAGTCCTAATTGGAATTTTATTCTCCTATGTCGACCTCTCTAGAATATTGTGCCCTAGATTTGTATATAAGGAAGCTTTTCTTCTCTCAGATTTGAAAAGAAAAGGTAAGATAAGACAAGAATATCAAAAGGATAATCTATTGAATGAATCATCTACACTCAAGAATTCAAGCATTCAATTCATCAAGGAGATCCATTGGTAGCCATTGAAGGATTCAAAGCTCTATGGAGCTATTTTGTTGAAGATTTCTCCATCCACATCCAAGCAAGCTTCTTCCTATTCCAAGATCCATTCAAGATTGGTGTTGAATATCTAAATAAAATTTATTTGAGACATCCTACATCCTACATCTTATATTCTACATCCATTTGGAGCATCCATACTTGTGGATCTTGTTAGGTATTTTTCTTGCAAGTATCTTTTAAAACCGGTATGAATGCTTGCTCTTGTATATTTCCAATATTCTATATGAAAGAAAAGCCTAATTGATGAGGATTGGATAAGATCCTCCTTTCTTGAGATCCACAGACTTAGGTAGGTATTACCTTTGAATGATTACTGATTTACAGTATCTATTATAGTAGATTTTGTCTTCTTACTAACTTCTTGAATGCCTTTTACTGTATCAATAAATAGATAACTACACAAATGACAATGAATAATCTGATACAGAGCTTAATAAGCCAAACTATTTTCTTGACAATAGAAAATAGTAATGTGATAAGGATTCTCATCCTTCTTCCTTTTATAGTTCTCTAAACTTAGGAGGGGTAGCCTATTTGATTCTCTCTTGAAGGAATCAACAAACTGAATTGTATACTCTATGAATACAATTACTTATGAATGTATTTAATTTGACTGATAGATCTTAAATGTTGGATGATTGAACAATTTCTTTCAAAACTATAAACCAGTGCCTGATCCTATGGGCTACAGAATCAATCTTCAATGCAAATCCATAATTAGGTGACTAATGAAAATAGATGCAACCTAGATAGGATGCCTTAAAAACTATCCACTCAATCCTATAACTTTGTTTATAAAATCTTAATATCAGTATTCAGCTTCTTGGGATCACTTGAAAGAATTATTCCTTCCTTGAAGGACCTCACAAATGATTGCACAACTACCTTATAGTTGATGTACTTAAATGCCTTACAAATAAACACATAAAATCTTGAACAGAGATAAAAGAGACAACACAAGATATAAAATAGAGATTTCAATGTATTTTATTAATGTCTAACTGCTTCAAAATACATTCAATAGACAAAAAGTACAGAGGCTCAGACAAAATTGTAGTAGTCTGCCTTGTAATTATATTCCATCATCTTTAAAAATGTTACAATATGCTCTATTTATAGGCTAAAACCATCTTGGAATCCTTAAGAACTAACCATGCTACAAGCTTCAGATGGTTTTAAGACCTAACCCTAAAATATAGAAAAGATAAAAGATAGGAAGGAACCAAGCGGTGGATGGTAAAAAATGAAGAATGAAATCTGATTTTGTCTTTTTTCTTCTTGTGATCGTTGGTGCCTTTGTCTGTATGTGTTCAGGATAGCTTATGATATTTGTAACGATACCTAATGACCGCCATTATAGGCTAATTTACACTAGTCTTCAAGATAGCTAACCTTCATGTGCTCAAAGAGAAGGTGCCATGTGTCCTCCTATTCTTCATCAATAACATCTAGGTCAATAGTGATAGGATTTTTCTTCTTGGGATTTGTTAAAACATCCCATGTTGTGACATCATCTTCCTTCAGCCATTCAAAGCTCTAAATGTTTTCCAATTGGGTCTTCTACCTCTCCCACCTTGCATCTGTAATGCTTTTGACATCTGTATTGAATTTATTAAAATTTGTTTTTGCCTTAAAGGCTTCATCTAGAATCTTGTTATATCTTTCCATATCTAATTCCCCCTTGTTAGAAACATACACCTCTTTATTAGGTAGCATAGTTTAAAATTCTGAGCTCCATACCCCTAGTGGCTTGATTTGACTATCTTCTGATCTTATTGAAGGCACAAATCTATTGTAATCAGGCCCAAACATATTTAATCTTGCCTCAATATGATTTTCCTTGAATTTGAAAAATGACAAGGTCACCCCTATCTATTCTATCTCCTCCCCTACTTGGGTTACTATTTCTGGTAGATCTGATCTATGTGGTTGCAAAGATGTTAACCACTCAAATAATCTTGTTCTTCCTGACCATGTAGCATAGTAAGGGTTCAAAATTGAAACAAAATTATTTACTTCCACTTGCAGGCCTGGAAATTTACCATAGGCTCCATACACTACATCTATTTTATCTTTTATCACATTGATATTATGCTGCAAAATTTTATTCAATGCTCCTAGAATGACATTGTTATGCTCACTAGTCCCTTGCCATGTTTCTGCTATAGCATACTCTATTTCCTCTATTTGAACTTAAACATGTGTTCCTTCTTTGTGTTTAGCAGAGGAAACCTCAAGCATATCTAGAAATTTTTGTGTCAATTCTACTATTAGCTTCTCCTGTGCCTTGATTTTGATCATACACAACTCCTTGTCCTTAACTATATCGTTGGTTTCACCTGCCAGTTTATTAAATCTCTCAGACATTTGGGCAGCCTTGGCTTCATTTAGTTGTGCAAAATGGGTGAGAACCTAAGAAATTTACAAGTCTCTTGTGTTCTAGATAGACCAAATGATCTTGTTCCCCTCCATTTTCTCTTGTATGTTTAGCAAGGATAGCTTTTGATCCTTTGGAGCTAAGCTCCACATTGCTTGGGCCTGGGATTTTGGATTATATCCAAATTCTCTTATCATTTCTCCAACCTGGACTTTTGATGATAGCTTGACATCAGGTTGCTTCCTTATTTGGTCTATTATGAAAGCTAAGGCTAAGTCCCATCCTTCCACCAACAACATTCCACTAGAATTTACTAATTGCCTAGCTTCTTCTGGTGTTATTTTTTCTGAATCAAGATCATAATCTTGCAATGCCTGCAAGTCCTCACTTGTTACCAGATCTCCTCCTTCCAACTATAGTTGTGCCCCTACTTGATTATGTTTGTTCCAAATAAGAAACTCCTTAAACTATTTAGTCTTAATAAAATTATCAACATTTAAAAATTGCTCTTGATGCATCAATGTCTCATCTGTACATGTTAGAAGAGGCAATTCAATCTCTTCTTCATCATCTTTCTGCAGCTTTTTTCCTTGTCTTATCTATTTTCTAAGTTGATGATCATAGGCCCTATCACCAGTGATGAGAGCACCAATTCTATCCTTTTTCTTTTATTTTTTCTTATTATGAGATGGCTCCCCTGTTTCTACTTTTTGTTTCTTTAATGGGGGCTCATTAGTGACTTCTGTCTTAGGTACCTCTGTTAAGTCAATTATATTTTCTCCTTCTACTGCATGTTCTTCAACAAATGGTTGATCCATTGGAGGGGAGCTAGGAACTAAATAGCCTTCATCACTATCCTCCTCATATTCTGATGAAGAATTCCCTTTATGGCCTTTATCCTTCACTACAAGTGCATCCTCAAGTTGATTACATAACAAATTGTAAGACTCAATCATGGCATCAAGTCTTTTTAGATATGGTAAATCTAGGAAGAAACCCCCAAAAGAGATTCCTTTCCTGTTCACTTGTCTCTCTAAATCCATTAATTCATTAAATTTTTCAGCCCTTTAATTGACTTCTTCATCCTCCATTATGTTTCTAATGAGGCCTCCTTCCATACATTGCTCATGTTATTTTGTATAAGGAATAGTAGGTGTTAAGAGCTTCTTGGCACTCATTATAAAACCTTTTTTGTCGGTGTATCTACATAGGGCTACATTCATCCTATAATGGCTCATCTAAGTATTAACTAGATCCACTGCCCTTTTACCAATTGTGAATTTGTAGATTTTGAATTGTCTAGGGGTAAATGTATCCTTTCTATGAGGAGCCAGGTGCTCCCTATCTATTAAAATCAACTGCCAGATAAACTCCATTGCTGCAATTCTAGGTGGCACATGGAATGGTAGATCATGGGGTGGGTGAGTACAACCATAAATGCTTATCAAAGTGTAATTCTTTTCATAGTAAAAATCCCCCCAATTGTGGTCTCCTGGCCATTTATCAACATATTGGCATGGCCTCAGTAGTTGCAGCACCTTCACTGGCACCCTAGTCTTGTCTACACCTAAACACTTGAGGATTGGATATACTATCCAATTCCAGAAAGCACAGAATTCCTGCTCCCTTGAGGTATAGTTCCACACTCTTAACCAGAATTGTATTGGGTTGGCTTGATTTTGAAAAAATCTCTGTGTCCTTATATTTTGGCAATCCATAAGAGGAAAATTGTAATACAGAATCAAATGCATTAATATGGAATAATGCATGAATTTAGGGTTTTTCTCCTTGTTTTGGATATCCACAAACCCTTGATGCATTTTATCTATTCTATACTAAATATAGTCATAGCTTGTGCTAATGTGAGGGATCTTCATATCTAGAACAATCATGAGGATATCTCTACTTATTCTCTCAGTCCCTCCACCCACTCTCAAAACTTTGCATAATGCATAGGAAATGTACTTCATGTAAAATTTGAGGTCCTTGTAGTAGTAGGGAGAATTTCCTAGGATAGGCACTATGTAATTCCTCATCTTTCTAGGCACATGATACTCTTGAATCAACTTTGATGCAATGTCAGACTCTCTTGTATGTCTGGCCTCTAAACCTTTCAAATTTATCTCCATAGACATTGGGTAATAGATATTGAATGCCTTCATGAATGAATCCCTATCTAGGGTTACGAGGGCTTTTCCATCGTCCCTTTTTATGGTCTTAGTAAGGACATCATACCTATTGGCCATTTCTAGAATTAAATCAGCATCTACAAAGATATCAGGGACTACTAATTTTGCTAATCCACAAGTCCATGGGTTTGAAATTGGAACAGCTTCATCACTATTTTTTTAGAAGTAATTAAAAAGTGAATATCTAGAAGAACCTAGAGTTTTAGCATCCCTAATGTATGACAAATCATCAATGAGATTTTCGGCATTTACCTTTCTATTCTGGCTGGATCCAGGCAGAAAAGTGATGAATTCCTTCGAGTAGTTCCTTTTCCCTTTCATATCCTCCTATGCATCCCCACTTTTCCTGCTGGTAGAAGCAACGCTCATTGCTTGATTCATCTTGTCCTTTGTTTTGTTCACACTTTATCTTTACCAATATTGAAACAAATCTACCCCAGAAACGCTCACTTCCAACTATAAGTCACTCAATTTCCTCTAGAGCACTAATTATTACTCAAATTCCCTAGATTCTAGACTAAAAAATTACTTGTCTCACTCTACAAATTCGAGTAGCTCTATTTTCTGCACACTAATTACTTAGCAAGTTTTGCTCTGAAAATAATAAACTTTTGGTAAAATGTAATGATTAATGGTAACCTCTATTTATTTCAGACCCATCAATGCACAAATCATATAATTGCAATTCAATCACTTCTGTCTTTAATTCTTCATGTTGTGAAATCAATTTCTTTCCTAGCCATAGCCTCTGAAAGTGACAGGAAATCAAATTTGAATGAGTGGTTTTTTATTAAAAAAAAACCCTTATTATATTTGAAGAGGGTCCAAATTCGATTTGATTGGCTATCTTGAATACAACTCAACTACCTCTTAACACACTTGTCATAAATCTCTTAATTTCCATTGGTTGGCAACTATACATCTTGGCACCGAAGAAAAATCTTTGCTCAAAACTCTGGTTCTCTTATTAGCAACCTCATGAATGCATTGTCTCCCTATCACTAAGAGTTACCCTTAACTATTGTTTCTTACTGAGACTTGGAAACTGCCACACGATCAACTTCCTGATCAACGATTATCTCTTAGTCGCGAAATGATATTACTTAACTCACATTCTTTCTGAGACTTCATGACTGAGGCTTCTAATAACCCGTCTTAAACCGTGGTTTCCTTTTAGAGACTTGGTGACTGTTTAATCTCCTTATCTCTAAGAAAACCTCTTAAATGATAATTTACTTGGAGATAACATGACTAAGGCTTTATCTCATAGTCACTGAATAATTTTACACTTATTACTTTCATCTGGAGATTACCCGACTATCATAGATCTTCATTCATATGCATCTGATAGTCTGCGCTAAGTCTCCAGATCTTCAAGGCAAACCCTAATTTATCATGAGACTACACAACTATCATCTCTAAGTCACAAGATGAATTCTTTATTTTAAATTTTTCTCAGAGACCACGTGACCAACAAATATTTGAACACGTGTCTCAATGTTACCCTTTTGTCTCTTAATCAATGAATCATCTTTGAATTTTCAAACTTTCTTAGTGAATTCATGTCAACCGTTGGATCTTCTTCTAATCTGATGGTTGTCACCAAGTCTGATGATTTTTCACTTAACTCTTCCTTTCTTCTCCGACCCAGTGACAATCATTGATATTGAAACCCAACATTTAACCATGGTTTACTCAGGAGACTTCGCGACCAAAGGAACTCAGTGTCGCAGAAATATTTTCTAACTGTTGTGTTTATCACGAGACTTCCTGACCACCGTTGGATGAAACTGGAGATGGACGGTCCACACTAAGTCTCCTTTCCATTTGAGGTATATTCTTTTCCTTGGGAGATAACACGACAAGGCATTTTCGCTAAGTCTCATAACAAAACAGAATATTCTCTAAGCTTTAAGAGACTTTGCGACTAGACTTTAAAAAGGCACATGATATATTAGAAACTTTAAGTTACGATAAATTAACTTCAAAATAGAAATATGACTGAAAAACTAGGGTTTTAGCCATTTTGAACAGAGGATGACCTAGGACTTAGGGTTTTTGGATATTTTTTTATTTTGGCTTGAAGATCACTACATGCAAAGGTATTTTGACAACTTCAGACAGGATTTTCAACTCTTAAGTATGGAAATGACTGAGGATTTCAAAAAAATTCTAGGCAGACTACAAAACTAGAAAA
The DNA here is from genome assembly GCA_018584345.1 of Thuja plicata. Classification (NCBI taxonomy): domain Eukaryota; kingdom Viridiplantae; phylum Streptophyta; class Pinopsida; order Cupressales; family Cupressaceae; genus Thuja; species Thuja plicata. The sequence continues at coordinate 172,678 of MU227985.1, read as the reverse complement.
ACAACCAACAGATCCAAGGATTCGAATCCTCCACAAGGGTTTCTATACAAGCAAGGTGAATTTGTTTATTTACTTTGTTTATCTCTACAATTTAAATTACATTTTAAGATTAATTCCAAAATCGGGGTTTGACCAAGGCAAACCCCTCCCCCCCCCAACAAACAAAACTATTTTTCTCGTAGGTACATGTATAGGACATCAAATTACAGAGTAGATTTGGATACCCTTTTTGGCCAACTTTTGGGATCCGCAAACAGAATTTCCATCAGAGTAGTGCATGTCAAGGTCCACATTTTGGGGTACAATTGCACCCCCACATTTGGATCAAGGTTGACTTTGCTCAGAAAAGGAAAATATTTATGTTTTTTCTCCATCTCTATGTTTCTGTTCTAGATCCGGTTGCAGAATTTCTCAAAACTCAGTACAGACACCAGAAAATAGCAATTTCTAGATCTTCAATTTCTAGATCTTCTATACTTTTAGGTTAGTACTTGTCTTCAATTCATTTCAATTATGGTTTTAATATATTCAAATCTATCAAACATGAATATAAGTTTTTCCTCTTTCTTCTTATTTCCAATTGATTGATTCATTTGTGCATTAACCATTTTCTTATGGTTGATCAAAGTGGGTCTTTCCCTTGTGAATTTGGGGCTAAAAGAAGAATCTTACCTTCCCAATATACCCAATTACACCACACCATACATTTTTACACATACACATCTCTATATAATCATCATACATCATTTTTATATCTTACATTTTGGTGAACCCGCGATAGACAACTCTTTCTTTTTGGTGTTAGATTTACATTTCATGTTAGATCTTGCATGCATATTAGATTAGCTTTCTTTTATGTTTTTTGTATTTTATTAATTTAGTTCATTTACATTGCATTGGTGTATGAGCTTTACTACCTCTAGTCCTACCTATAATATCCCGGTTAGAAGAATCCGTAGACTTATGGGTTCTTTTGATCCTGAATCTTCCTCTCCTTTCCGTAGGTTCCCGGATGACAATTTGATCACTCACGATTCAAATCATTCTACGGAGAATAACTCTTCTTAGTCATCTCATGATGAGGATGATGCTTTAAGAGTTCCTCCTGAACAAGTCCAAAAACTTTCAACATAACTTGATAAAATGGTAAATTGGCTTATTCAAGAAAACCATAATCAAGATTTTATCCAAGAAATGGAGGCTCTTAATAAATTCCTTAGTGATAGTGATCAAGGTGTTAATCTCTTGAGTGGTGTTGGTACTCCTAAATTTGGAACAAATTTGGAGTGACCATGTTAAATTTTCAGATAAGCAAAGTGAATACCCTTAAAATTTTGTGAGAAGGCTCAGTTAGAATGCTTGTAAGGATGCCCGGATGATTTTCATGAGGTGCCAATTGGGAAGAAGGTTCAGTACCTTCCATTTGGCATATGCAGTGGGTTCCAACTCCTAAATTCCAAATCTGACATGTTTATGGAGTAGTCATTTTGAGGGGATCACCTAATTCTGCATTTTTGCTAAAAGTGTCATTTTGTTGTCCGGGGCCTAGTTTGCTTCTGAATATCTTGCACCCTATTGAGTTTCATAAGTCACTACTTGGGGAATGTGTTACATGCATACCAGAGATTCTAAGTTTTATAACCCAAGACATTTCAAGTTAGTTTGATGGGTTTTTAGTTTCCCCAAATTTGGTTCTCCAGAAATGTCCAGTTTCTCTGATTACCCAGATTTCCAAATAGCCTACTTTGAGGTCCTGTAAGTCATGCTCCAGTTCAAGATTTTGAGTAATTGAATGTTCCCCCACGTTGCAAACATAATAGAGTACTTACCCAAAGATTTTCAGATTTTGGTCAATCCAGTTGACCACTTTTCTATGTTGATTCCAAATCAGATTTCTGCATTTTTCACCAAGTTTGAGTTGACAAAGTTGTAAAGGGCTGACTTTGCAGATTGATTCCATTTAATCATTTGATCATTGGAGCAATTAAATTAAATATTTATGTTCCTTGTATGAAAATGAACCTATGATCAGAGGGTCAGACTTTAAGGGTTCTTTTGTTAAGGTTTGCAAATTCAAAATCAAAGGCAGATTATGCAATTGACAGTGCAAAATAGAATCAAGGTTACAGAATGGTCCTTTTCAGAGAGTGATAACTTCTGGCTTGAATGTTATTTTCAAGAACTAATCATGGAATATTTCTTATTGCAAGTAAATGTACTATCCTACCTGATGGTGAAGCTTCAGAGCATGATTTAGAAATTTTGCAATGATCAATCTAAAGGAGATTTATGATGTTTCAGCATTTGCACTTGCACTGTATTCTGAATTGTAAAGTTTGATTAGTTGCATCTTGTACCTGAGAATGAATCCAGTGAATCCCTTTTGCATGAGTATTCAATATGGATGAATGATTCATTCTGCCAAGTGACGGATCTTCAAGAAGTGATCTGATGTCTTTTCAAGTTGCATTTCTGGCAAGGTTTGCAAATTGCTGATTGTAGAATATAGCGAAATGGCTCACTTTGTATTTCATTATCTTTTGATCCTAGTGTTTTCAAGCCAATCCAATTGGTGATTATGAGCAAGATGCTGGAGACGAATGCACCTTTCGGTTCTCATGCTTGCAAAGAAGTATCCAGACAGTTTTCAAAGTCTTTCCAAAGGCCAGTTGGTATTATTAGGCTGTCTTGCAGATATGTGATCAGTTTGCAGAAATGTGAAGAAGTTATTTTGAAAACTGCCAATTGGATGCTTTGTGAAAAATTTGCATAATGGTTTGGATTCAGAGTATGAGTGTAAGTTTGAGGTACATGAGAAATGTAAATGAATTTCATAGAGCATAAAGCATAACTTGTCAAGTTTTTAGCTTCATTGATCAGTGAAACCCCCAATATTTTTGTGCTTTGAAGATATTGCTCTTGATATTTATTTTAGTCTTATTCCATGAAGGAGGAAATAAAACCAATACCAATGCCTATGCAGCATGAGGTGAATGGAAACAAATAAAAACAAAACCATTGCCAATGTCAAGTGTATTTCCACAGATTTGGAGATCAACACAATATATCAAAACATTGCAAAAACCACATTGTCCAGAAGGCTGCACATTGGAGAACATTGAAGAATACCATGCATTGGAAGAGAGTGATGCACAGATTTGAGAAGAAGAAGCCACACATTGAATAAGGAAGCAAAGTTTTAAAAAATGGGGGGAATGGATTTGCATAAACAAAAAACACAGTCATATTGCGGGGGGAATAACTTTTTATTCAACTGTTGGATCAAGCTAAATTTCGGATATGTTGTCCAAAATATAATTCTCTAGATTCTCAACAAAGTGATTTTCCAAATTCTTCCTGGTTCATGAGATACAGTCGCCTGTGTACGGAACTGTCTAAACTGCCCATTAAAAAACTCAAAGAGATATTATCCCACATTTGCTGGGTAGTGGCATTTTTTATCATTTATATACAAAAATGCACAGTATATGAAATAAGAAATAGAGCCCAGAGGCTCTTGGTGGGCTCTATGGTGCTGGAGGTTGGAATGCATGGTGAGACCCCATATTTTGAGCCAAATTTCAAAAATGCTTTGAACCCATATGGAGATTTAATCCCACATTCATCCTACAAGAGCATTTCAAAATGCATATAAGGAAAAACACAAACATATGAAATGTGAAGCTGATGAGGAGGCTCTCCATGCGTGTGCCCAGTCATCTAATGCCTCAGTTTCCATGCCCAAAATTTGAAGGTAAGTAAATTTTGCAGAAGTGATGACGTAGCAAAGGTGGACACGTGGCATCTGGTCGCGCAGTCGGGAGAAGGATTGGAGATCACTGCCAGGATTCAGAGACTTGGCGACTAACCACTAGCAGTTAGTCACACAGTTAGGAGATGCTAAAGATAGCCATTGAGACTTGGCGACTGACTGCTAGTGGTTAGTCACAAAGTATCCAGAAGGAGAAGATGACCGCCGCGATGAGGAGATAGCCGGCAGTCATGTGGTCGCAGAGGAAAGTTAGCTGCCATATGTTGTCGCAAGGTCGCCGAATGCTAGTAGTTAATGTGAAAGGATCTAGAGACTTGGAGTCTAAGTGTGGTCACAAGGTCGCCAGATGAGGACAAACCGCCAGATGCTAGTCGCATGGTCACCGGTTAAAGATGTTAAGTGAAGTTTGATTCAGACACTATGAGACTAGTGCTAGTCACCAAGTCTCCAAATCATACCATGGTTAGACAAATTTTTCAGAGACTTGGAAACAAGGTGAAAAAGTGAACTCAGGGTTAAAGCGCAGTTAAAGACTAGTCAGGAGTAGCTAACCAGCATATACCACATGTCAAAAATTAGTGAAATCTGGGCATATTAAAGTATAAAGTGAAGATTTTAAAAGACAAAAATGCATAAGATTCAAAGGTTAAAGGGACTTAAAATATAATCTTTTGCATATTCTATAAAAAAATTTATTTCAAAAATCTGACAAGGCTTTCTCAGAGGGTTTCTCAGAGGATAAATTCAGATTTATTCAGGCGAATAAAGTCAGATTTTGAAGGGGCAAATAAAATCAGATACTTGCAGAGAATAAAGATGAGAATGATTTTCATAGAGGGATGAGACAAAATACAAACCTATTTTATTACAAAAGTCAGATTGTTAGACCTTTCCGAGAGGTTTTTTGAGGAGATATTTCCTAAGATTTCAAATATATTTTCTTAGCAAACGGAATCAAATTTGAAAGGCTTCTTAGTGGCAAAATGAATGAATTATGGAGAGGATAAAATCAGATTTTGAAAAGACAGATGGAGTCAGTCATTAATGAACTCAATCTGATTTTTTAAGACTTTGAAAGAAAGATAAGTCATATTTTAAAGATCACCGATAGTTTTAATATTAGATTTTGGAGGCAGTTAAAAACAAGTTTTGAAGCCACTGTTTGAAGTTCAGATCTTTACTGAGAAAAGACAGAATGAGACAAGTCAAATTTTCAAAAAGGGGACAGGTGTGAATTACTCTAAAATTTATTCTCTTCTCTTTTCTATTTTTGGGGTTCTTATTCAGGTTCCTGTTCTGGTTCCTGTGGAGGTTCCTGGTCTTATTATTGTTCCTATCTTTGCTTGGTTCAGTTCAAGTTACCATTGGTTTGAAAATTTCTATTGTAAAGCATACTTATTTTTCATGTTTAGTTCTTGAGTTTATTGTCTGGATATTTGGAAACAATCTGGATTAATGAGAATACAGTGCAATTCCTACTCATTGTTGTCTTGTCTCTTTTGACTGTGTTTATGCTCTAGTATAGTTCATTTGTAAGGCATCTAAAATATACCTACTACAAGGTAGTGTGTCTAATTGTTTGTGATTCTTTCTCAAGGAGAGAGCTAAATTTCATGAATGATTTCAGAGAGAAGGACATGGTTGTGAAGATTTGATGAAGAAGTATTGAGTTGAGTAGATTGTTTGTAAGGCATCCAATCTGGATTGTATGAAGTTTTTAAGGCATTCATCAGTATTGCATTAGTTTATTATTGTTGACATATATTTTCATTGACTCTTTGACCAAGGAATAGGCACTGATCTAGAGTTTGTTGAACAAGTGTTTTCTCCATTCAGTTATACACAAATTAATCAATTTCATCTACTTTTTAGAACAAATGAGCTGAACTCATTAAGGACTCATATCAGCAGGATAGTGTCCATTTTAGTGATTCCTTAGAGAGTGAATCAATTAGGTTACCC
>MU227985.1:151798-166806 GCA_018584345.1 Thuja plicata | reverse complement strand
AGTAATCATAAAGAGGTAAAACCTGCTTGAGTATATGTGGAGCTCAAAAATGAAGAAGGATCTTATCCAATCCTTAGCAATTAGGCTTTTCTTGCATCTGAATCAATATAGACAGCATGGTGTTCAATTAATTATTCAAGCACTGTGATTCATACAAGAAAAATCCCTAACAAGTGGTATTACTCATCTTGTGCATTTAAATGTTAAACCTTTAGCTCAAGAAGGTCAAGATCAAGGATTCACTCCTCTTGTCACTAGTGTGGAACCTTCTTCTGTTCCTTTACCTAGCATTCCTACTTACACTCCTCCTTAGATGACTACATCTCTCCCATATTCCAATCCTCTAGCTTCAAATCTTCCACTTCCATCTCTTCCTATGAGTGTTCCATAGGTATCTCTACCTACCTCACAACCTTCTTACCATAGTGTTCCTTTTACCTATTCCAACCCTCTTCCAACTGTGGTTCCAAGTGTTCCACCAGTTGTTTCTTCCATTCCCATTGCTTCCTACACTTTTCCTAGTGTTCCTAATGTTTATATGCCTCCTATTTCTTCTAATGATTCCACAATCATTAGTCTGGATCAAACTGTGTCCTCTTTACAACAACAACTTGCAACCTTAACTCAACCAAATTTAGTATTCCTACATGTGACATGGGTAGCCCTTTATCCCTAGACATTATTCGTGCTCCTATCCCTCAGCAAGACGATATGCCTCATTTTGACAATTACAATGGTAAGCGAGATCATGTCACTCATGTTAAAACATTTCAAATCCTTTGTAGTGACTATGCTCATGACCATAGGATTTTAGGCAAATTGTATGCTAGAAATTTTCATGATAAGGCCTTGCAATGGTATTGTTCCTTGCCTCCTTATTCTATTGATTCTTTTCCAAAACTTGCTAATACCTTTATCCAATAGTTCCAAAATAATATTGGTCGACAAGTGTCCTTAACTGATTTGATGCATTGTAAACAAAATACTAAAAAAAATTGACTGAATTTATTGCTAGATTTAAGCATTTCTATGCTTAGATTTCTTATCATGTTCCTGATATTGATATTCAACATATGTTTATTTCAAATTTGCAAAAGGATATTAGAAATAAGATTCTGCTTACTGAATTTACCTCTTTTCAACAACTTTGTGTAGCGTAGACATGTACAAGCACTGTATGGATGATTCAGATCGATCAAAGTTGGATATATATAGAAGGATGTGTGTGGACCTTACTTATAAGGTCTCTTGGCTTCATGATGCATATTGCGGATGTTACAGTTGATTTGGTGAAGACTGGTTTCTGGACTGTAACTGTGATGTTGGATAGAGAAAGTCTCTATATTTTGGGTATATCTTTCTAGAAAAGATACTTCAGGTGATGCAAGCATACTGGTGGACAGCCAACATATGTTGGAATAATGGGTTGAGTTTGATTATTGTTTGATGACTAGTGACGTCAGTTGTAGCGTGTATTCTGGAGGAGACCTATTTGGTGGCCGACTTCAGACATGTAGCATGTAAAATGAATTGTGAGCATGGATTGCGGATCTAGAAGTATATGTGATGGATTGTAATTGATGTTTACTTGTTATAGGTACCTTGTGTATCTTAGCAAGGGGTTATATAATTATTTATATATTGTAAATCCTTAATTGGCCAACCTAATTAATTATTTGTGTATTAGGAAAGCTTAACTGGCCGACCTAATGAATTATTGTAAGAGGGTATATATGAGTGATCTTTTCTTTTGAAAATATGTGGTAGAGATTGAAAAGAGCAAAAAATTATGGAAGTTGAGAGGCTTGTTGACTATTGGATGTAGAGAACATTTGATTATTGTACTTCATTGGAACTGATCAAGCAAAGACAGTTGCTACCAGACAGTTCACTGGATTGTATATTTTCTATATGCACTTGTTCAGATTGTGAATCCTTGAGGGTGGTTTTAACCTTCTTTGGGAAGTGTGCATGGAAAGTGAGCCTACTATTTATCTTAACTCCTAACAAGGTTTGTCTCCTAACAGGGACTACGTACTTTAATTTTGTAACAAGTTCCTAACAGGGCTAAATCTTTTAACATGGATACTATACTCTCAGTACATTATTTGTGGGTGCTAATTCCCAACGGGGTTTTACCGTTAACATGTTTTCCTTGACAACAAATATTGTGTTACGGTGTTGGAATTTACTATGTTATCATTTACATTTGTAGATTTGGTTTATAAATTTTAAATTTTAATAATCTATATCACACCTAATTCACCCCCCCCCCCCCCCCNCACCCCTAATTCCCCCCCCCCCCCCCCCTCTCAGTTGTCTTGTGGACTGTTATTCCTAATAATTGGTATCAGAGCTTGTGGTCCTTAGAGATAAATTTTAATGGCTTGAGGTGATCCTGAAGATGACTTACTACAGGAAGGATAGTCTGAAGTTTGATCCTGAAAACTTTGACAATTGGAAGAACAAGATGAGAACACATTTTCTATGTCTGGGAATTTATTACTGGATGATCACAAAGAAGAATGAAAATATAGCGAATGGGGATGAATTAGAGAAGGCTACTAAAGATCAGAAGAATTTATTTTCATGTCATATGGTTACAAGGGAATCTTTGATTAGTGCACTTTCAGAAGGAGAATTCATTGAAGTAAAGGAATTGGATTCTACACATGAGATCTGGACAAGATTGGAAGCATTATATATTGGGGATAAGTTTACAAAGCAGGCAAAGCTAAAAAACTAGAAGACAAAGATGGAATCACTGAAGATGAGAGAAGATGAGAACATTAGGGCATATGGATAGAGAATTATTGAAGTGGTTACTGGTATTAGAAACTCTGGAGGTACTTATAGTGAGGAAGAAGTGATTTTGAATATACTCAGATCTTTGACACCTGCATATAGAACCAAAGTACAAGATATAGAGGAGATTATACCTTTGACACCAAACTTCACTAGAGAGATGTTGATTGGAAATCTAACTACATTTGAGGCCACAAAATTGGGAGACACTTTACCTAAAGTTGAGTCAGCATTCAAGGCAACTATGCACAAGAACAAAAATACCTTATCTGGAAATGTAAGCACAGCAGTAATGACCTAAGGGAAGAACTTGGAGCCTATGCTGATGAATGGGAACAGATACATGAAGAAGAAAGAAAGATAGATGAAGTTGTTGCATTGATTTATAGAAGAGAAAAGAGAGGTAAGGGAAATTTTGAAGGCAAATTACCTTTGAAATGTTTTTCATGTAACAAGATTGGTCATTTTTCATCTAGATGTCCTACAAGAGTTCCAAAGCACAAACCTAATTTTTTCAAGTCTAAGTATTCAAAAGACAAGGAATGTTATTATGCTAGTGAATGTATATCTGATGATGATGATGATGGTGACTATGATTAAATTGGATTTATTTCTATTAAGGATGATGAACCTATGCATGAAGGAAAATCCTTAGTATCCCGAGGTGAAAAGAAATATGAATGGGTTATAGACAGTGGTTGTTCACATGATATGACTGGAGATAAAAATGAATTTGTGAGTTTGAAAAGACATGATGGTGGTGTTGTCATATTTGGTGACAATACTCCTAAGCTTATTATTGGATTTGGATCTATTTCTTTGGATGGGAAGACTAACACTGACAATGTATTACTTGTTCATGGACTTAAGAATAATTTGTTGAGTGTTGGACAATTAGTGGACAAGGGTTATCAATTGAAATACATTGATGGGAAATGCTCTATTAGAATAAAATCAGGAGATTTGATCGCATCTATTTCTAAATTTAGAGGTAATGTATTTGAATTGAATACATCTAAAGCTTCTTGTTTTATTGCGAAGGTTGATGACAGTTGGTTATGCCATAGAATATTTTGTCATGTTAACTTTGATAACATTGTGAAGGCAAGTACGAATAAAGTAGTAAGAGAACTGCCTAAAATTGTGAACCCATCTAACACTATGTGTAGAGAGTGTGTTATGGGGAAGCAGACTAAAAGCACTTTCAAAAGAAAAGCTTATTCAGAAAAAGGGAAGTTGGATCTGGTGCATACAGATCTGTGTGGTCCTATAAGAACAAGATCATACTATGGTCAAAGGTACTTTATACTATTTGTTGATGAATTTTCTAGAGTGATGTGGGTTACATACTTGAGAGAGAAATCTAAAGCATTTGAAAAATTCAAGTTATTCAAAGCAAAAGTTGAGAATGAATCTGGTTTGAAGATAAAGTGTTTGAGACCAAACAGAGGAGGAGAGTTTACATTAGAGCTATTTAATACATACTATGAAGAGCATAGAATATATAGATAGACATCAGCCCCTAGAACTCCACAACAGAATGGGATAGAAAAGAGAAGAAACATAACTATATTAGATGTTACAAGAACTATGTTGTTGGAAGGAAATGTGTCACATGTTCACTAGAGAGAAGCAGCTGGCACTACTGTGTACACACTGAATAGAATTCAGATCAAAAAAGATGATGAAAACCTGGTTTGTAAGATGAAGAAAGCATTGTATGGACTGAAACAAGCACCAAGGGCATGGTATGCAAGGCTAGACAAATACTTACTTCATCTTGGTTTCAGAAAAGGTAATGTAGATAGTAATTAATATTTAAGAACTGATGAAGATGGAATCTTGATTATAGAAGTTTTTGTTGATGATATCATTTTTGGAGGCAATGAAAAGATGAGTAAGAATTTCTCTAAAGAAATGGAAAATGAATTTGAGATTTCAATGATTGGTGAAATGAAATTTTTTCTTGGTTTGCAAATTAATCAAAGTAAGAATGGCATTTTTATATCTCAGACCAAGTATCTTAAGGAAATGTTGAAAAAGTTTGGAATGGAAGATTGTAAACCTGTTGGGACACCCACGGTGAGTGGACACAAACTAAATAGTAATGATGAAACTCAAAGTGTTGTACAGACTAAGTACAGATTGATGATTGGAGGTCTACAATATCTAACTCACACTAGACCAGATATTACCAATGTAGTTGGAATTGTGGCTAGATATTAGGAAAATCCTAAAGAGACACATTTTGCTACTGTAAAAAGAATTTTCAGATATTTGAAAGGGACAATAGAATATGGATTGTGGTATGAAAAATTAGAATATTTTACTTTGTAGGCTTATATTGATGTTGATTGGGAAGGTAATGTGGATGACAGAAAAAGTACAAGTGGTGGTGCATTTTTCCTTAGGAAAAGACTAGTTTCTTGGTTGAGCAAGAAGCAGAACTATATTGTTCTATCTACTACTGAGTCAGAGTATGTTGTTGTTGCAATAAACTATACACAAGTTGTTTGGATGAAACAAATGCTGAAGGAAATTGGAATAATTTTTGAAGAACCAGTGGTTATCCATTGTGATAACACTAGCATAGTGAATATGTCAAAGAATCCTATAATGCATTCAAAGAATAAACATATTTCTATTAAGTATCATTTCTTGAGGGAGAAGGTAGCAGATAAAGAGATTAAACTAGAGTATATTAGCACAAAGGAACATATAGCAGATATATTTACTAAAACTTTGCCAAAAGGTGCTTTTGAATATCTTGGAGGCATGCTTAGGGTAATGGCCCCTCCAATTGGTAATTAGATGATGCAGATATGCATCATTCCAATGGATCTTAGAGCTATATCCTTCTCTGGACTTGATGTATGGATCTACTCCTCACGGGGAGTGATTGCAGGAGAATACTATGGAGTACATTTGGGTGATCTTGCACCTGGTTGATGGACATGAAGGTTTGAAAAAGATACACCTTACAGATAACTATAGATTATTTATGGCATCCTTTTCCATTGTTGCCAAAGGGGGAAAGAGTCTATGTGAAAATCCCTACTATTTTGGGAGATTTGTGTTGAGGATATTGAGAAGATTGTATTGAGAGAGAGAGTACTTTTTGGGTTGATGGATTTTCCCATATGTTGCCATCAATTCCAAAGGGGGAGATTGTTGGATGATATCATTTTTGGTACTAATCATACTGTTGATATTCTTGTTTTGTCACTGATGTCAACATATGTTTCTATAGAGAGGACATACTGGCTACTTAACTGGCAGACATGTACGAGCACTTTACAGATGATTCAGATCGATCAAAGTTGGATATATGTAGAAGGATGTGTGTGGACCTTACTTCTAAAGTTTATTGGCTTCATGATGCACATTTTGGATGTTACAGTTGATTTGGTGAAGACTAGTTTCTGGACTATAATTGTGATGCTAGACAGAGCAAGTCTCTGTGTTTCGGGTATACCTTTCTGGCGAAGATACTTCAGGTGATGTGAGCTTACTAGTGGACAGCCAATATATGTTGGAATAATGGGTTGAGTTTGATTATTTTTTGATGACTGGTGACATTAGTTGTGGCATGTATTTTGGAGGAGACCTATTTGGTGGCCGACTTTAGACTTGTAGCATGTAAAACAAATTGTGAGCGTGGATTGTGGATCTAGAAGTATATGTGATGGATTTTAATTTATGTTTACTTGTTATAGGTACCTCGTGTATCTTAGAAAGGTTTTATATAATTATTTGTATATTGGAAACCCTTAATTGGCTGACCTAATTAATTATTTGTGTATTATGAAAGCTTAACTGGCTGACCTAATGAATTATTGTAAGAGGGTATATATGAGTGATCTTTTCTTTTGAAAATATGTGGTAGAGATTGAAAAGAGTAGAAAATTATGGAATTTGTGAGGCTTGTTGACTATTGGATGTAGAGAAGAGTTGATTGTTGTACTTCATTGGAACTGATCAAGCAAAGATGGTTGCTATCAGACAGTTCACCGGATTGTGAATCCTTGAGGGTGGTTTTAACCTTCTTTGGGAAGTGTGCCTAGGTAATGAACCTATTATTTCTCTTGACTCCTAATAGTTTTTGTCTCTTAACAAGGACTATATACTATAATATTGTAACAAGCTCCTAATAGGGCTAAATATTTTAACAGGGATACTATAGTCTCAGTACATTATTTGTGGGTGCTAATTCCCACCGGGGTTTTACCTTTAACAGGGTTTCCTCGACAACAAATATTGTGTTATGGTGTTGGTATTTACTATGTTATCATTTATATTTTCATATTTTGTTTATAAAGTTTAAAGTTTAATAATCTATATCACAACCGAGTCACCCCCCCATATCAGTTTAATTTTGTGTTCTCTATATGTTTATGTGGTATTTCCCTTTATTTGTCTTTTCTTGGAGGCATCTCATAGTGGAAATGTAATCAGTGGAGTTGTTTATGTTTTTTTTAAAGCCATTGCTCATGTTAAAGTGTTAGCAATGACTTTAATGTGGGGGCATACGCTCTGCTCACTTTTTGCACACACGCGCTTTCAAAATATTTTCAAACTTCCAAATTAAATTGTTTTTCTCCCTTTATGGATTAGAGACTAATCCTTAAAGAATGGATTTTTACCTTATAGGATCTCTTGATCCCTCCAGTTTCAATTTACAATGTTTTGATCCCTTAAGGTCAGAAGGTGTCCTTATGACTGGATCTCTCGATGTTTTGGCTTTGCTCTTTTAGAATAGAATATTCCTAAGGGTAAATCCTTTATGGGTTGACTAGTGAGTAGCCACATTCACTAGGAAATTCAAGTCCATCTTTCCAGTTGCACTCTTTCCTTGTGTGACTAACAATGGGACATAGGTTCTCATTGGGTGATGTAATCACGCCCTCTCTCTTTTTCTTTGACTGGTGATGTCTCTCTTATTGTAATATTGGGTTTGATAAATACTTGAGTCCCTAGAGGCTTGAGGATTTATTTTTCCCTTTGATTTCAATAAGATTATCTTTTCTTTATGATCTCCTTTACCAAGAGTTTGCATCGAGTCCATACTCTTGCTCAATTAGGGGCTAAATGTATCATTGTAAAATGGAAGAACTTCCATTTTGGGATGGTTTATCCCTCTGAGTAAGTGGTTTGGGGTCATTCAAATTTCTATAATGGTTATTAGACTTGGATCTGGCTTTTCCCCTATTTTGCCCTATTTTCCACTTTTCTCTGACTTGTTTCTAGTATCCTGCTTTGCAAATTTGAGGTTCTTGACCTCAGGGTCATGGTCAAACTTCTAGTTCAAGGTCAACCTCAACCCTGACCTAGGTCAAGGTCAACCTTGACCTTGACCTAGGTACAAGTTGACCTCGACCCTGGCCCAGGGTCCAAATTTCAAGTTTCTAGGATTTTCAGATGTCGGGGCTTGGAAAGATTTAATTCCCACTTTCGAGTCGGTTGTTTCGGTCTCCGAAGTAATGACTCTTAAAATTATATTTAATATAGGTCCACTTATATGGGTATAGGCCTAATTTTAATTTAATTCTCCTATGTTGGCCTCTCTAGAAGATTGTACCCTAGATTTTTATATAAGGAAGCTTTTCTCCTCTCATTTTCTCTAAGACTTGAGAATCACAAGCACTAAGGATTAGAAAAGACAAGCTAAGCTAAGACAAGAATATAAAAATGATAATATATTTAAGGAATCATCTACACTCAATCATTCAAGCATTCTATTCATCAAGGAGATCCATTGGTATCCATTGAAGGATTCAAAGCTCTATGGAACTCTTTTGTTGAAGATTTCTCCATCCACATCCATGCAAGCTTCTTCATATTCCAAGATCCATTCAAGATTAGTGTTGAAGATATAAATAAAATTGATTTGATACATACTACATCCTACATATTATATTCTACATCCATTTGGAGCATAAATACTTTTGGATCCAAGGATTTGAATCCTCCACAAGGGTTTCTATACAAGCAAGGTGAATTTGTTCATTTACTTTGTTTATCTCTATAATTTCAATTACATTTTAAGGTTAATTCCAAAACTGGGGTTTGATCAAGGAAAATCCCTCACCCCCACCCCCCCCAAAAAAAAAAAAAAAACCATTTTTAATGTAGGNCCCTCCCCCCCCCCCCCCCCAAAAAAAAAAAAAAAACCATTTTTAATGTAGGTACATGTACAGGTACAAGACAGTGAATTAAAGAGCATATTCGAATACCCTTTTTGGCCAAATTTTGGGATTCGCAAACAGAATTTCTATCGGAGCAGTGCAGGTCAGGGTCAACATTTTGGGGTACAATTGTGGCTTGACATTTGGGTCAAGGTTGACCTTGCTCAAAAAAGGAAAATATTTCTAGGTTTTCTCCGTCTCTGTGTTTCTGTTCCAGATCCGGTTGCAGAATTTCCTAAAACTCAGTACAGACTCTAGAAAATAGCAATTTCCAGATCTGTTATACTTTGAGGTTAGTGCTTATCTTCAATTCATTTCAATTAATGTTTTAATCAATTCAAATCTATTAAACATGAATATAATGTTTTCCTCTTTCTTCTTATTTCCAATCAATTGATTCATTTGTGCATTGACCATTTTCTTATGGTTGATCAAAGTGGATCTTTCCTTTGTGAATTTGGGGATAAAAGAAGAATCTTACCTTCCCCATCTATCTAATTACACCACACCATACATTTATGAACATACACATCTATATATAATCATCATACATAATTTTTATATCTCACACTCTCTAACAATTGTATCGGTGATTCAAATCTCTTTACAAAGTAGACTTAACAGTCTTTCATAAAACCTCTCACAAGGTGGCATTTCTACATTGAATTATTTGAAGACCTCTAACAAGGCCATGCCTTATAGGGTTATTAAATCCTCTAACAGGGTCACACCTTCCAATGTGTTTTTGTAACCTTTAACAGGGTTGGCTCCTAACAGGGCTCACTTCAGAAGACTGAAAATTAGTAACTAGTTGCAATTGGTGGTTTTCCCAAATTGGGTTTCCACAGTAAATCTTGGTGTCATCTGTGTACATGTTATTTTCTTTATGATTTATGTTTATGCACTTAATCACTAAAGGATAATTACATTTAATATCTTAAGATTTCTTTGTTAATCGAGTAACAGCATAATATCTTTGTTAACCGAGTAACAATGATAAGTTTGATTAAGATATCTAAGGGACTTGGATTTTTTTTTGGTAACTGATTCACCCCTCCCCTCTCAGTTACTCAACTCATTTCCAACATTTATGATATTATCAATCTAATATAAATATTAAAGGAAAAACACATGAGTAGAGAGAGAACTTTTTCATCACTACGTTGGCTTGGTAAGGTTATCCTCACTATGAATCATATAGAGAATTTCTGCAAGGATATTACAATGGTATAGAAAGTTGTGTTATGTTAGTCAACTCATCCTAAAAGATCAATGCAAAAAGATTACAAAGAAAAAGGCACAATTTATAAAGTATCTAGAAAAATTTGTTTTCAAAAATTGGTTGTGGTGTGTGCATAAAGTGTGACAAAGAATGGATTATCTATCCCCACATTAAATCAATTGTGTACACCTTACTAGGAGAAATTTATTTAAGGTAGCATACATGCATAAAAAATGCAAGTACATTTCCACAATGATATGCCCCTGAGAAAGGAAAAAAAGAAGGGAAATGGAGCACAAGAAAAATATGAGCACATAAGGAATCCACTAACTGGGGTCAATATATACATTTGATAAGTCATGTATATCAAGTATACTTGCAATGAATTGACCTCATCCCCCAAAGGTAGTGGAATTATGAGCGCAACAAAAGAAGAGCACATAATATGAATAATAAAAGTATTTTTGGGTTGAAACACGGTAGAGACCAAAAATATTCATCTCAATGCTTTGCATTTTCCCCAACTAGTCTATGCATTTTCCCCAACTAGTCTACATAAAAGAAGACTTGCAACAATAGCACATGTACAACATAGCATAGATACAACATATAGAAGAATTAGGGTACAAATAGATGAATTCTACAACACATTTAGTACATTTATTATCTTGTTCCAATAGAGAAACAAGGGTTATCCAAAGAGAGATTAATGTAACATAAAGACATATTAAGAAGTACATCATGAAGGAAGCAAATTACATGCAAGCAAACACACAAAAGAGTCTACAACACAAGTGAAACTAGTCAAGAAATTCCTGTATCTTCCAATATTTTTTAACATTACTTAGGGATTGTGGAAAAGGTGCAAGAGGAGAAACAACAATCATGGTAGAAGGAGCTACCATTCTCTAATGACGAGTCACTTATTTTTTTCACTAGGAGCTAGGACTAATGCTTTTAAAAATCTCAAAGAAAGCTCGTGATTGATTTCAATAACCTCATAAATATCATCAGTATTGTTAGCATCAATAGTTTTATCATCATGAAAATTAATCACAATGGGATATTTAATGCAAAATGAATAATCATTTTTTTAGAAAATTTTAACTTTTTAAGATGATATTCCTCCCTTTGGCTAGGCAAAGGTTGGTCAAATGGGATTAAGTCAACATTTGGTGGCATAGGGGAGGAAATGGATTGGGAATAAATTTCATGGGCCTTGGTACAATGTTTTCTTTTCTGGTCTCTCACACTACAATTTATCTTGGTTAAAGTCAAGATTTGTAAAGTTTTGGGATCAGTCAACATAAGTTAATTTTATTCCTTTGTAGAAGGAGGAATACATGGAAACTCACTAGATTGAGAGATGCAAGATGTTCAACATTTTTTAGATGAAAGAGGTGGGACTATAACATATATAGGAGGAATAGTAGGTGTACGAAGGAATCCAAGTCTAGGATGAGGAGATGTGATATCCTTAGGTTTAATCAAGTTCGATATCCTTTCATGTTTAAATTCATGATAAGATAAGAAAAGGACATCTTCTCACGATTTCAAAGATTCAAGCTTGTGAGGCCAAAAGAAATCAAGGGTAGATAAATGGCTTATAAATTCTATGAATGATCATTATTGTGCACCCATGGTGAGAGAAATTACAAATTTGTAAATGGAAGAAGGTACAACTTTCATGGAATTGAGTTAAGGATGTCCAAAATTCATATGAAATTGATTAGAGGTAGGGATAATAGTAAAGGTAATATCTAAGCACTTAGTACCAACCTCAACAAGAAGATTGATAGAACCTATAGTGGGACAAGTAAAACCATCATGCACCATAATGATCACATTGGATTTTTTATATGTATCTTGATGCAATTGTTGTATAAAGGGATATTATTCAGTATTAAAATTCACCATACATATTGGATCAATGAACACTCCTTGTGAGATATTTCCTTTAATTTTTGTAGTAATGTATGAAGGGAACAATCGAGTGCCTCAATAGTTTTTTTTTAATCAAAGGTAATGTGAAGTTTAGGCTTAGGTTTAGGTTGTTGAATAAGGCTCACAATATTATTTTCCTCAACACATATATCATTAGAATGTGTGTAATCAATTTTTTCAGGCTCAACAACATTAATAGATTGAGAAGGCAAGGGATTGGTAAATATTTGCATTTTTTTATTAGGAGGTGCTATGGATTTATTTTCTTTTTCATTCACACCCTCCATAGTTATAGTGTTGAAATTAGTTTGGTCTTGGGTCACATGTTTCAATCTAAAGCACATCTTAGTATTATCGTCACTTTTATGATGGTACAAACCTGTGTCACACTTTTATAAAGGAAAAGGACCACCGCCTGCAAACTGTTAAACTTTAATGACATAAAAAGTGGAATTTGTATTTAGAATTTGAGGATGATGTAAACTGATGAAATGTGTAAAAATGGATGAAGTTTATGCCTATAATTTTTTTAATAAAATTGAACAAGAATTGACATAGTTTTTTAATTTTTGAATTCCATTTTTCAATTGCTGAAAATCTGGGGTCTAGTTCCCACTAAACAAGTATATGCAAATAATCTATTTTTCCTCTCATTTCAAAATATGTTATAGATAAAATGTATAGCTAGTGCAGATAAGAAGGAACATTGGTTTTCAATGTATATTTTCTCCATTATAACTGCTCAAAGTTGAGCTTATCTGAAATCGATAGTTTTCATCTCCCACCAAATTTCCCCTATCAAATCTATACCATTCATAAAAAAATTACATATTCTTGAAGAGGACTCTCTCCTCTCATGTTAAATATAAATTTTAATTTTTTTAATATGATTTACTATTTTTTTAATTTATTTGAAGCAACATCTTCTCGAATGTTAAACTACCTACTTGTCATATTTTAAAATTATAATATATTAGATCTAATCAAAATACTATAAACTTTATATGAAAATAATCTTGACTTTGAGCTCTACAAAAGGGTATTTTTTATATTTTTAAAAAATATCATTAAAAAGAGTAGGAGTTATTGAAACATCAATTTTCTGAAATAATTTTATTTCTTTGGTAATTGGTATAAAACATGCATTTAATAGACATTTCCAATTGGAAAAGTTTAACCACATATCTAGCTTAGCTAGAATGAATCTAGCTACACCATATGTTTGACGAAAATTAACTTTTATTTAGAAATACTCAAATTTAGTTGTGTTGGTAAGTGGTCCTGAAATGTGACACAGCTTTGTGCTTTTACCAAATAAAATATTAATATTAATATTGGTGAAATTCTTAAGGATCAAAGGAAGCTAGAAAAGGCTTGGAAGTATCTATTGGTTTTATGAGATGAAACTTCACAACATTAGGATTAATAAATTTAAGCATGATACTATTTAATGAGTCAGAAAGAGGAGTAAAATTACGATGTGTAAATATTGATAATAAAGGGGTCACACCTGATGTTGCGACTACCACTTGTGTATCAATATGATTTGATGATTTGTTATTGATCTTGATGAAACCTTGAAACCTTTGTTTTTTTTTTAAAGTTTTGAAATAATTGTTGAGCTCCATCATTCTTATTAATGGGATCCATTGATGAATATGATTCAAAATGGCTCACTTCAAGCTGATAATTATGAAGCACTACACACAATAGTCTTAAAGATGTAAACTCGGAAAAAAAAAGCTTATCTCTAATGTCCTTTTACAAATTAGAAATAAAAACTCTTTGAACATCACCATCAGGAATAGGCTAAGCAATTTTTGAATGAAAATCTTTGTATCTACCAATAAAATTAGTCACTTTTCCTTTAATTCCTTGTTTACAGTGTATCAAATCAATCAAAATAATTTGAGGACCAATATTTTTAAAAAAGTAAAAATTGAGGACTAATTATTTTTTTATTTGAGGACCATTGTCATTTTGAAATTGATGTATGAATGAATTAGCCAATTTTTTAAAAGAATCATTATCATGAGGAAAATAAAAATACCATTGCAAATATTTATCATTAAGCGTGTGAGCAAACAATTTTTCCATGAGCCTGTGATTATTTGAGAAATCACTACACAAAGCTTGAAATATTTTTGCAATAGTCAAGAGCTCACCGTTTCCATTAAATGAATCCAACTAGGAATTTCCATGTATGGATGAACAATAACACAGATAATATCTTAGGAAAGTGGGCTCGCTATATCAAATGTGGGAATATTGAACTTGGATTGGGTTACATGAGCCAATAGTTGTTGTAAGGATGAAAATTTTTGAGCTTACTTGTTGATAGTGGATTCGGTGGGTGATTTGGTGTTGGACATGTTTGATTCTGAAGGAGGTGTAACATTATGATAGGTTTTTGATGTTAGAATGAATTTACAATAACTGAGAGGGGGGATGAATTAGTTAACCTCAGTTCTAGATGTACCATATTAAACTTTATACCACTTTGAACAACTTCATATTTGCTCGGTAGCAATAGCATAAATCAACAACATACATATGCAGCTTTACTGTTCAAATGTAAGGAGCTTGTAGAAACTTAATAGTAAAACACAACATAAACATTCACACAAGTTGACACTAGTATTTAACGTAGAAACCCAATTTGGGAAAAACCACCAATAACATGCTATCAAGTTTTAACTCTTCTGAAGTGAGCTCTGTTAGGAGTCAACCCTATTAAAGGTTACAAAACACATTGCTAAATGTGACCTGGTTAAAGGATTTAATCACCCTATCAGGAGTGGCCTTGTTAGAGGACTTAGAACATTCCACCTGAATGTCACCTTGCTCAAAGG
>MU227985.1:129953-151748 GCA_018584345.1 Thuja plicata | reverse complement strand
TTAGAGGACTTAGAACATTCCACCTGAATGTCACCTTGCTCAAAGGATTTATACAATGACTGTTAGGTCAACTTGGTTAAAGGATTTTGACTGATACAATGGTTAGAAAGTAATCAGCAGGTGTGATATGATACATACAACTTACTTTGCAAATCCAGATCCAATTCAGCTCTAATGCTAATTCACTTAGTGGCCTCCATTCTCTTTTCAATCTTCAGATCTTCTTGGAAATCTGTCAAGCAATCACTCTCGCAGCTCTCTACTTCTCTGTTTAGCCTTCTCCACAAGATCATTCCAATCCGTCAATTAACTATGAAGTCCTCTTGCATACACATCATACTTTCATGAATAACCCCTTGAGGTTATCTTATACCTCTACATCTAGGTCAAATAAATTTTTTTCCACTTAATCAAGATCGTAGATCTTAGGTTAGGTCAGATCCAACAGATCTTTCCATCTTTACATTTACTTTACTTCTCCAAAGAAATCACTAATTAAATCTTTGATCCCTGCATTAATTACGGTTACCTGTGCATTTAAATAGTGTGGACCAATCGTGCTTATCCTCAATTAACTTTACATAACCCAATAAAATCAACTATGTTGGCCAGATATCTCAAATCTCAACAATTATCAAAATATTGTTGCTCGGCCAACACTGTTTTCTTCCGCTCGATCATCACTAGTTTCCTTGGTAATTTACTAGTGCTTGGTCATCACAGACTTCACTCGGCATAAACTGTTCTCGGTAAATTTTCATCAAAAGATAAACAACACATTACTTTGCCAATGTTCCAACTGATCAAGTACCCTTGTGATTTCCCATAACTCAACCATTTCACTTGGTCTTCTTGTTATCCTTGTCTTCAAATCTTCTTCATCAATCAATAGATATGGTACTCAAATAGATAGCAATAGTCTCACTAGTCAAGGTTTGACATCAACGACAAAACAACAATTGTTTCCATTGTAACTTTTCAACAATCTCCCTCTTTGATATTGATGGCAACACTAAACTTTAAAACAATAATTTTCCAACCATAGTTACCATACAATCCAAAAATTTTGCCTATGTTCCTTGATATGAACAAATATTCATTAATGTCCTTAGCTTCATTCTGATTCTCATCTTGTAAAACATTTTTCTTTCTGTGTTTGTAATCACACTGAAATCTTGTTGTCCTATGTTCATCTGTAGACTCCCTCTTTCAGAAAACTTCTCATTCTATCCATAAGTATAGTAAAATCTCCCTCTTTGACAACAATTCCAAAGACATTGACATATTCATCATGCAGATTATTCTTTTCTAAACTTTGTATCATGTTGTTCCTATCATCTTGCTTATGATTGATCTTCTTTTTTGTCCTTGTCTGTCTTTCACAACTTTAGGCAGCATCCTAAAGTGTGACTGCCTATGCATCAATGTGTCAAATATTCTAAATATAACATTTGATGCAACAGTACCATTCTGAACTAATTAGCCTTAGTTAGGGGAATCACCCCTAATTTACCTCATAGATACTCATGAGCATCCTTGGGTAGTGCCTTTGTAAATATGTCTGCTAACTGTTCTTTGTATCCACATATTCTAGTCTCACATCCTTTTTTGAACTAGCTCCCTCAAGTAATGATACTTGATAGATATATGCTTTGTCTTAGAGTGCATCATAGGGTTCTTAGAAATATGAATAGCACTCATGTTATCACAATATATGACAACTGGTTCTATGATCTCTTCTTTCATACCTTTCAGTAGTATCTTCAACAACACAATATTAGAACAATTAACTATTGCTGCTACAAACTCAGCTTCAACTATAGATTGTGAGGTGCAATTCTATTTCTTGCTTGTCCATAAAACCAATCTTTTTCCTAAAATATATTCTCCACCTGTGGTACTTTTCCTTTCATCCACATTTCCAGCCCAATCAGAATCAGTATAGACTCTGATTTCAAACTTGTCATTCTTTTTGTAATACAGACCATATTCATCTGTTCCTTTCGAATATCTTAGAATTCTTTTTACCACCATCATATGAGTTTCCTTGGGATTGGTAGAATATCTCACAAAAATACCAATAGCCAGTGCAATATCAGGTCTATTGTGTACAACATATTGCAGCTTTCCAATCATTGACCTATAAAGGGGTTGATTTACTTCTTTTGTATCATCATTCTTTATTAAATTTTGTCCAATAGCCATGGGTGTACTCATTGGTTTTGAATCTTCCATTCCAAAATTTTTTAGTATCTGCTTGTCATATTTTGATTGAGTAATATAGATACCATTCTTCATCTAATATATTTGTAAGCCAACAAAAAAATTTATCTCACCAAACATAGACATCTCAAATTTAGTTTGCATCTCTTTTGCAAATGCTTTGAATAACACATCCTGTCCACTAAATATAATGTCATCAACAAAAAATTCAGCCAATAAAGTACCTTTATTTTTCTCTATCTTCAAATACAGATTGTTGTTGTCATTGGTTCTTGCAAATCCAATCTTTATCAAATAATTGTGCAATCTCTCATACCATGTTCTTGGTGCTTGCTTTAGTCCATATAGTGTTTTGTGTAATTTGCAAACCATGTTCCTCTTGCTTGGATCGACAAATCCATCAGCTTGTTCAATGTAAACTTCTTATTCTAATATCCCATTTAGAAATGTTGACTTTACATTCATTTGATAGACTTTAAAACCTTTGTAGGCTACATATGCAAGCAAGGTTCTTACTCCTTCTAATCTTGCAACTGGGGTGAATGTTTCTCCATAATCAATTTCTTCCTCTTTTGCATAACCCTTGCATACCAGTCTAGCTTTGTTTCTTGTTACCTCTCCATGTTCATTCATCTTATTTTTGAATACCCACTTAGCACCAATTACATTTTTGTCATTCGGCCTAGGTACAAGTGTCCAAGTCTTATTCTTCTCAATCTGCTCAATTTCTTCATTCATGGCTTGTATCCAATATTCATTGTCTAAAACATCTTTTACTATTTTAGGCTTAAAATCACATAACAAGCATGTGTCCTCTCTCAACTTGCTTCTTGTCATAACTGCAGAATTCTTCGATCCTATGATTTGATAAGGTTTATGGTGCTTTCTTACATACTTTGCTAGAGTAGGTTCTTCTGTAGAATTCTTTGATCATATGATTTGATTAGGTTTATGGTGCTTTCTTACATACTTTTCTAGAGTAGGTTCTTGTCTTGCTTCAAATTGATCATTCATGTTTAGTTCAGGTTGATTTTGTGACTCGGCATCTCCATCAGATAGCTCAGAAATTACCTCCTGTTGCCTGGAAGCTTCATTTTGTGACTCGGCGGGTGCTAGGTGTTGCTCGGCAATCTCTTTCTCAGGTTAAGGTAATTCACTAGAATCTTCCCCATCCATATAGAAAAATGACTTGTAACTTTCAGGTTCCTGTGTTCTTTCAGCTTCATTTCTTTCTGCATATTCATCAATTCTAACATTTGCACTTCCCACAATTTTGTTAGTGTTAGAATTCAAACACTTGTATGCTTTACTTTTAGTTGAATAACCAAGGAATATGCCTTCCTCACCTTTAGCATCAAGTTTTCCATTTCTGTTATCCTTTAGTATGAAACATTTGCTTCCAAAAACTTTGAAATATCTTACATTAGGTGCATACTCATACCATAGTTCATAAGGTGTAGCATTAGTACCTTTCTTGACTTGTACTTTTTTCAGGGTATAGACTGTTGTACTTATAGCTTCTCTCCAATATTTTTGTACAACATTTTTCTCCATCATTAGTGTTTTGGCACAATCCATGATAGTTCTATTTCTTCTTTCAGCAATACCATTTTGTGGTGGTGTCCTAGGTGCAGACATCTATCTTTTTATCCCTGGGTTGTTGTAGAACCTGTTAAACTCATTAGAAATAAACTCACCTCCTCTGTCAGATCTTAAACATTTCAGGCTTTTGCCTGTCTCCTTTTCAACTTTTGCCAAGTACCACTTAAATAACTAGAATGCATCAGATTTTTCTTTAAGAAACATAACAGTCATCATTTTTGAGTAATCATCAACAAATAGAATAAACTATCTATCTCCATAGTAACTTTTCTCACCAATAGGACCACAAAGATCAGTATGAATCAATTCCAGAATTCCCTCAGAAGTATGAGTCTTGCTTTTGAAACTAGATTTAGTCATTTTTATTAATTGACATTGCTTACACATTGCATTTTCAAGTTTCTTTAACTTAGGCATCCCTCTAACCTTTTTTTATTTTCTTATGCTTACCAAGTTATCAAAGTTTACATGACACAACCTTTTATGCCATAACCAAACATAATTATATTGTGAAAACAAGCATGTCTCATCAGCTAAGTCAAGATAGACAAGTTACCTTTTGTTTGTTCTCCACTTCCAACTAATTCTCTAGTGGCATCATAGATCTTTGCCTTCTTGTGATGGAATTCAACTCTGTAACCAGAAGTATTCAGCTGTGCAACACTCAATAAATTATAGTTAAGGTCATCAACCCAATATAAATTATCACATCTGATCTTGTCAGTCAAGTTAATTGATCATTTCCCTTTAACAAGACATGGTGCATCATTTCCAAATTTAACATAACCACCTTTGCACTGATCTAGGGTCTCAAATTTATCTTTATCACTAGTCATGTGATGTGAACAACCACTATCAATAATCCAATGGTCACCTTTACTCGCATAAGAAATTAGTGCAATTTTCTCATCATCATCAGAATCATCTTTCATAGCAACATACACAACTTCTATATCATTTTCATCAGATTTTTCAGTTTCACTGTCAGAAGCTTCTTTAGCTATATAAAAAGATTTCTTATCTTTGTCTTTGTAATCTTTATACTTTCTGAAGTCTCAGTCATCCTTTATGTCTTTATACTTTTTTTCCCTTCTCTCATCTTTATCATTCTTATCAAGACATCTTGCAGCAATATGAACTACTTTGTTACATGGAAAAAAATGATAGGAAGTTTACCTTTGAAGTTTCCTTTTCCTCTAGAGAGTCTTTTTGTCATGAGTGCCTCAAGTTCTTCCAGATCATCATCTATGGTGTCACTGTCACTATTCATACATTTCTTTCCTTTCTTTGATTTGTTAAGGGCTAACTGGGATCTGAATGCAGATTTAATAGCTTGTGGAGTGTAGTTATCAAAATTTGACATCTCAAATGCAGTAAGTCTGCCTACCAGACCTTCCAAAGTCAAATTATTATTAGGAGTACATCTTAACTCTTGAATTGTAGAGACTCTAATAGCATAAACAAGAAGTGTTTTCAGTACCTTTCTCATAATGGTGTTATCATCAATTGTTCCCTTAGCTCCTCTAATATCATTTATAACTTCCTTTATCCTACCATAATGTTGAACTATATTTTCTCCTTGCATTTTCATTTCATCAAACTTACCCCTTAAGCTTTCGAATTTGGCTCTTAGCACATTTGTATCTCCTCCATAGATGGTTGCTAGGGCATCCCACATCTGCTTTGCATTTGTATAGTTCTTTATGTCTTCAAACTCATGATAGTTCAAAGATGATGCAATCTCCAACATTGCTTGATTGTGTTCCTGCTTTTCTCTTAACTGTACAGTTGTGGCAGGTGCAGTGGGTTCTACATAATCATGTTCAACATAGTGCTTAGTAGAATCACCAATACCAGCCAGATGCAATTTCATCAAACTCTGCCATGCAAGGAAATTATCTTTGTTCAAATTTGGTACCTCCTTTTTATACATCTTGATCTTTTCCTCCAACTACCTTCAAACTATTTTTAAGAGACCAAAGCTTTGATACCAATTGTTAGAATGAATTCAGAGTAACTGAGAAGGGGTTGAACCAGTTATCCTTAGTTCTAGATGTACCAAATTAAACTTTATACCACTTTGAACAACTTCAAATCTGCTCGGCAGCAATAGTGTAAATCAACAACATACATATGCAGTTTTACTGTTCAAATGTAATCAGCTTGTAGAAACTTAATAGTAAAAAACAACATAAACATTCACACAAGTTGACACCAGTATTTAACATGGAAACCCAATTTGGGAAAAACCACCAACAATATGCTATCAAGTTTTCACTCTTCTAAAGTGAGCTCTGTTAGGAGCCAACCCTATTAAAGGTTACAAAACATATTGCTAAATGTGACCTGGTTAAAGGATTTAATCACCCTGTCAGGAGTGGCCTTGTTAGAGGAATTAGAACATTCCACCTGAATGTCACCTTGCTCAAAGGATTAATACAATGAATGTTAGGTCAACCTAGTTAAAGGATTTTGACTGATACAATGGTTAGAAAGTAATCAGCATGTGTGATCTAATACATACAACTTACTTTGTGAATCTACATCCAATTCAACTCTAATGCTAATTCATTGAGTGGCCTCCATTCTCTTTTCAATCTTCAGGTCTGCTCTGAAATCTGTCAAGCAATCACTCTCGCAGCTCTCTGCTTCTTTGTTCAACCTTCTCTGCTAGATCATTCCAATCAGTCAATTAACTATGAAATCCTCATGCATACGCATCATAATTTCATGAATAACCCCTTGAGGTTATCTTATACCTCTTCATCTAGGTCAGATAAATCTTTTGCCGCTTAATCAAGAACGTAGATCTTAGGTTAGGTTAGATCCAACGGATCTTTCCATCTTTACATTTACTTTACTTCTCCAAAGCAATCACTAATTAAATCTTTGATCCATGCATTAATTACGGTTACCCATGCATTTAAATAGTGTGGACCAATCATGCTTATCCTCAATTAACTTTACATATCCCAATAAAATCAACTATGTCGGCCAGAGATCTCAAATCTCAACAATTATCAAAATACTACTGCTCGGCCAACACTATGTTCTTCCACTCGGTCATCACTAGTTTCCTCAGCAATTTACTGGCGCTTGGTCATCACAGACTTTGCTCAGCATAAAATGTTCTCAGTAAACTATCATCAAAAGATAAACAAAACATTACTTTGACAATGTGCCAACTGATCAAGTACCCTTGTGATTTCCCATAACTCAACCATTTCACTTGGTCTTCTTGTTATCCTTGCCTTTAAATCTCCTTCATCAATCAATAGATATGGTACTCAAACAGATAGCAATAGTCTCACCAGTTAAGGTTTGACATCAATGACAAAACAACAATTGTTTCTATTGTAACTTCCCAACAGTTGAAGTATTGGAGTATGAATATGTAATATTATGATAAGTGGGTAAAAGAGGTGGTTGAGAAACAAATGGAAGGCTAATAGGAGTTATGTAGGATTTTTTTATTGATAAGAATCCCCCTATGGCTAATATGTGTGGGATTGACATTTTGTGTAGAGGTAGCCAAAATAGGAAATGCATATGTATAAATAGTACATCCAATAATGTAGGAATAGGAATTGAATGCTCAACTTGATTTGTAGGATTAGATAAATTAAGGGCTTTGACACAATTTTTCATAAACATAACATTAGTATCAAAATATGAGCAAATCCACATAACACTTCCACATCATGTGCATCATTGAATCATTTTCCTCAATTCTTCAAACAAGGGGATTACCTCAATATTTGATTATTCTTGACCCATCCATTATTGAAGCTTATCCAATTCATGGGTAAGATTTCCCAATTAGTCAGTAGATACTCAGCTTAAAGATTCATCCTCATCATGAGAAGTGTGGGAAGAATGTTTCTCCACAATGTTAGGTATGTCTTGTGTAGGAATATAGGATTCACGTAAGTTCCCATATAATTTGCTAGTCAACTCGTGCTCTACACCTTTGGTATTTACAAAATGGTCTGCCATAAGTCTATAGATTCTTCTCACGACGATATTAGATGTAGGATAGATGGTTATGAAACTCATGCAAAAAGATAAAAGAAATGATTAAACAATACTATTTCTCAATAGAATTATTAAATAATCATTGCATAAATAAAATATGATTTTAAATTTAAATCAATTAAGTGCATACAAGTCAAATCTAAACATGAAAATGGGAAGTGAAATGAAATATGTTTTTGGGATCACCAAATTTAATGATGGAAGAAGGAGAATAGGTGTTCTCTAACTTACACATGCAAACTAGGAGAAAGACCTATTTCCCTCTTCTTGGTTGCATTAAAGGAGAGTGAATCCACTTGGATCAACCTCAAATTTGATTGAAAGGGATTGAGCACATAGTGGGTTCAAAAATCATTTTTTGAGTTAAAATAGACTATGCACAAGGTGTGATTTGAATGTTAGATCTAGGACCAAAGATGATAAATTTAGGGTTTTTGACATACACAACAAAAAAATAGATATACATATAACAGTTAAATATTTGGAAAGAAGAGACAAAAAGGAACCTATTTCTAAAATCTAGGCCAGAATCAAGAGGTCAATGGTTCTTGGGGTACTCTTGACCCAGAAATGTCAGATTTGGATAAAATTTGTGTGTCCGGGATCATAATTTTTCTCATAAACTTCCTCTAAAGTTTCATAAAAATGTTTGGGTTTGTGGTGCTTGGGGTTCCCTTAACCTACATTGTTTGGATTTGTGAAATATTAATCCATAGGTCTTTTCTTTCTTAGTCTGACTTCAAATTTGTGTCTCCTAATATTATCACTTGCACATGCGAAGAGGGGAAAAAGTTGGGTTGATTAGGGTTTACCTAGGTCAAACCCCTTTTTGGAATCAACCATGAAATTGAATTGAAAGAATGTTGTAATGGAGAAAAGGCTAGATTTGAATTGAAATTCTTGAACAAAGTATTATACCTTCATGAGTCTCATTTGTGTTGAATTCTTCATGAAAATCTTAATGTTGACTTGTAGAGTTTATTTTATAATAGGTGGTCATGGATGCCATCTTGAATGCTTGAGATCTAACTTTACTTTCTTGCTTCAATACCTTAATGATGCTTGATTTCTTGTTTAATTAAATTACACAGGATATAGGATGTGTAATTATGTGATATCATGTCTTAAATGAGGGGGGTGGGATTTCTTTTATACCTCTCCTCATGTTCAAACATATTCAATTTTTTTAAGAAATCCAACACGAAGGAGAAATTCCTATCCCCATAATTGGACCATTGGAGGGTCAAAAATTGGATCCTTTTTGGTGGGACAAGGGTACCAAACGTGCCCTTGACTAGCCAAGTGGGGTTGGGTCAAGGACCAACAACCAAAAAGGTGGTAAAATTGCTAGATTTGAGCCAATGCAAGAAGAGTCAAACATGATCAGATTTGGAAGGTGAGAAACACTAAAATGAGGCTTAGGTGAGCATGAAATTGTATACAAATACAATTTACAATGCTACAAGAGAAAAAGAAAGGTTTAGGTTGGGATTACAATCCAAGACAACTTCAAATAAATATAATATCTGAAGTGCATGAAAATTTCTAGTCTCAATATTAAAACTATAAGAAAATGATTTTTTCCTTTGAGTCAAGTTTGGTGGAAATAAAAATAAAGAATTTCATAATTCCAATGTTTTAATTTTTTTGAAATGTTTTAGGATAAAATTGGACTCAAGTGCTTTTTGTCTCTTATAATTAGATATTGTTATAATTTAAATTTTATCATGATTATTTTATTTTTATAAAAGACATTTAAAGTCTATAATTTAAAATATTTTAAATGAAATTACCTTTAGTGAATTATATAAATTTATTATTTTACCTTTGTTTTGTAGGTAAAGCATTATATTCATGTGGTAGAGTTAAAAGGGGGCTTTATTAAATTTTAATTTTATTTTGAAGTTTAATAAGTCATAAATTATTTATTATAATGTAACCATAAGTAACAATGTTCAAATTAATTGGTTTGAATTATTATTTTTAATTCACAACAAAGCAATTTTTTTGTTTTATTTTAAATTGTGAATGTACAAAATGAATTGTCGTGTTTAAATTAATTTTGAAATGATTTCTATTTTAATCTCCATTTTTAAATGTCTTTGGGCATGTAGTTTCATGGTTTAAACACTTCTTTGGTGAAGCGACCACCTAGGTTCAAACTCATGTTGGGCCAATGTGCTCATAAGCCTTGTGTCTTTGTTGGGTTGTTGCGCTTGCAAGTTTAAACAAGTGAAGTGTGGGGACAAGGCTTCATGTTTGTGGCCTCACCAATTCATAGCTCCAAGGCACAAGTGTTTCACATGGAGCTAGAGGGTGTGTCATGTAAGCATCACTGATCACATTAAAAAGTCTACTAGACATTATTTTAAAAAAAAATGCATGTTTAATTGGAAAGAAAAGGTTGAAGTGGGAATTAAAATTTAAACTAAAACCAACTGGGATTTGAAATAGAATTATACTACTTTAAGATTTGTATACACAGTCAAGCTTGAGTTAAGCTAAGTTTGAGCTTAGAATGTAGTTGTTGACAAGTACACAAAAAAGGTGCAAACTGAAAAATAAATAAATAAAAAAAGTGGCAACTTAAAGATTAAACATTGGAAAGATATTAATTTAATGTATACGTGAATTATGCAACTAGAGGCAATTTTATAATATATCATTTTGATTTCTTATATATACTTCAAAATTAGAAGTATATCATATCTTTCCAAAGAGGGAAATTTTGTTTCATGGGGCTATAATGGAATGAGATTGTCATTGTAAAGTGTTAGGCTCTTAGGGATTAGATGCTTAGAGTTAGAGGTTAAAATAGGAGTTTAAGAAAATAGAGTTTGAAATTTCTTGCAAAGTGTGGTTGCTAGTCTTTTGTTTATAAGTTTTATTTTGCATCTTCATGATAGAGTAGGTGGTGATAACTCACATAAAATAGAAATCAAAATATCTAGTGTGGAAAATTTTCAAGATTGTATCCCATTGAGAGGAAAATTAATGCATTCAAATGTGATTTCTATTTCTAAAATTTGTTTTCTTGCATGTGATGTGATATTTTCCTTAAAATTTTGTTGGCTAAGTTTCTAACAAATAAGTATGATCAATGTAGTGGTTTCATTTGTTTTATGATTTTTGTGTGTAATACAGTATTCTTGAATGAATGTCACTTTATCTTACCAAAACCCTTAAAATATTGCACTTTTGGCATAATACATTTATGTAAATCTTACTTTAATGTTGCAATTGTCCAATTTATTATGCATTCTATTGAATGGAGGTTTGAGTCTACATTTTGATCACCTTATTGCATTCCCTTTCTCTTATTATTTTTATCTCTTCGGTTAGTTTAGGATTTTAGATTTGTAGATAAATCAAAAAATTAACCAACATGCCCTTTATTCAAGTACAACTACATGAGCCACTGGGTTATCAAACATTTTCATGACCTGGCACAAAGAGACCTTGAGGTTATCAATCTTTTGAGCTAGGTTTTCTTTGAGGAGAGGTAGTATATATCTTGTTATACCTACATGTTGATGAGTGTATCAAACACCCATGAACTATAATCCCTCTATAATACATCAATTTTTAGATTCTTAGATATTTGATAATATATTTTAGTTATGTTGTATCCAATTAACCTTGTTTTTTTTTTCTCTACCTCTTTCTTCCAAATATGAAAGATTTTGGTTCCTAGACATTTTTTCGTGTGAAAAGACTCTCCAAGCTCACTGCCTAATCTTAGAAGATTATCTAAATATGACTCTAAGAGATTTTTAACTTATGTATTAGGTAAAACTAATTATTAAAATATAAGGGGATATAGGCAAATTTAGGTTATTGACAAGAGTAAATGGTAACTCCTCTACACTTATAGATTTATAAAAATTATAAGGGTTTTCTTTTATTCTTATAGGGTAATTATAGAGAAATAAATAATTTTAACTCAAAAAGACAAGGTACACATGATACATGAAAGTAACTGAATTATTTCTCAACAATCAATTGTCATGCTAACTTTGCTAAGGCTTTCTAATAAGGATATTAATTTATACATGGAACAACCTAATTTAACAATATTTGAACACAAATGTACACCCATTGAACTTTACATTTATGAGTTCAATTATAACTTCTTAGAAATTCTTTTAATTAGTGAAATTGGAAAGAGTCCCACATCCACAATTATAACATCAAAATAGATAATTTTAATAACAAAACAAACTATTGCACCAAAATATTCCCAAAAACTAGTGTACTTAAACATAAATCAATAAATTATCTTACGAAATATTTTTTAAAAAAAGTATCATGATCAATTATCCTTAATAACTAATATTTCACTTATTAACAATAAAATCTAGAATAAAAAAATCAACAAATAGTTAGTCGATAGGCTTCCTTTGGGGAGAAACCATTGACCATTTTTTTTTGTCTTATGCTAAATTCAGGGAGCCGTGATTTTTCGTCGTTGTTGTGAAAATGTGGAGGCAATCTCGCCCAGAATTATTCATCACACAATTTATTTTGAAGTATATTAAACTTTTAAATTGTTGATAGCATTTATGAAATAAACAAAGTTAATATAAATTTAATAATAAATGAAGGTTTATGCATATTTTATGAAATTTATGATATTTTTAAAATAAAATTAGAGTGGATTGATAATAATGTGAGAGATCATTAGATTTTTTTAAAAATGTTTAGAATTGATTTTTATTTTTCAAAACTTCTAAAATAAAATTTGTCTGAGAAATATAACATTAGCATATTTGGTGTATAATTTAATGGATTTCTTCAAATATATTCAGACTACTTTATTCATCATAAATTTATGTAGTCAAAGTTTGAAAAAAAATTATACAATCTATTATTAAGGAGTGTGGAAATTTTATATTTTGAATAGTTCTAAATATAAATTAGTAGTTTGAAATTAATGTCTATTGATGAATGTAAAAGAAATTCAATCGAATAAAATTGAAAATCAAAGACTTGGTTGTGTTAGCTCATAATAGGTAATTGTTTATAAGAACAAAAGTTGGATACATAAGCTATACAAATCCAGCATAGAGACAAACACCTTGCAGATCAAAAGTATCATCAATAAGGATAGCCTAAATTCCCTCTTGAAATATTTCCATAGAACTGAATTTTTTTTTTTTAACTTATAATTTTATTTTTGTTTGATCTAAATACATCTTTTTTATATCTTGTGTATAATTTATAATATAGTGTTTAATGTTATTGATTTTATACACTTTTTATTATGTATTACTTTGACGGTGTTGGATGAAAAAAATACAATTGCGCATTAAATAATGTGTATTTTTCTCTGGTTTTTCCATGCATTTGGCCGCTAACACCATGCTCTTCTCCACAACTTACAGGCATTATCTTGCCTCCCTATAATTAATCTTGATGAAAAAAGGTAACGAAAAACAAAGAAAGAAACTGGTTTGGTAAGTTTGAGATATATTTTTTTCTCTTTTACAATGTTGTTTGTACCTTTACATTTAACAATACAATGATAAGTTTATAAATTCTTCTTTGTATCTTTTCAGAGACAGCCACAATATTACAGGTCAATTAGAGGAGATATGTAATTTTTCTATAAATAAAGTTTATGATAAACTAAAATTCTACATTTTAAACAAGATTAAGGATTTTAGTTCAATCGATTGAACACAATTGATTAGGATGACAATATAAGATATAGAAAGTACAAATTGATAATGGGATTCCACACAAGAAAGAAATTGCAATAGCTTCAAATAGTTCCATGGGGGCATATTTATGCACTTCTAAACGAACTTTGCTTGTATGCCGTGATCCTAGTGGGTGTGTGTGAGCGCACTAATGGCCACCAAAACATCTTGAAAACAGGTGGGTGGCAGGCCATTGGTCTCCTACAAAATCAACGACAAGAGAAACATGTGGAAGCTCATAGAACACATAATAATGGAGTGGATGGTAGCCCACATGGATGAAGAACCAACCAGGAACTACAGAATTTCAAGTGGGAAATCATTAGGCACCCAATGAGAGCGACTTATCCGCATGAATCACTATATCATCTCGACCCCACAAACGTTCCATGTATGTGAAGATTTATTTCCATGGTACAATAGTTAACTTCATTACTTCAAAAACATGCAACAGGATCTTTCACTATTATGTAGAAAGCAATGAATTATACCACTTAATCCAACCATGAAATTACTTTTCTACTCGAGCATCAACTGTTTTCAAATGTTAGGCGTTGGAGCCACGTCAACTTTTGTAGAGCATCTACTAATTGAATTTGAAATTGTCAATAGTTTCTATTTGAAAAGCACTCTGACCTAATAAATATCGTTCTTGCAAGGAATAATCATTGAGTATGCTAAAACTTAAAATTTGGTTGAGATGTGACAAATTTGTTGAAGAGATAAAATCGTTAAGGTGGAATAATCTATTTTAATGCAATTGTTGTGATGTACAAATTTATTTGCATACATCTTGGAATTCTTCTAAAAGATCCTTTTGGAAGTATGTGTTACCTCGTGAAACTATTTTTAAAGCCCGGATAATGTGTCATGTTGGTTAGCCCATGGTTTTGGATAACACTTTTGGGTCCCAAATGAGTTACTTTGTACTGTTCGTTAGCCCATGGTTTTGGATAACACTTTTGATCTTCAATTGAGTTTCTTTCTTGTCCAAAAAGTCTTGGATGGGGAGTTTATTCATTCAAAAAAGTATCTTTGCTAGTATTGAAGGTAGAGACAAGTGTTAAATTCTTAGATGTTTTGAAAAGTACTCTGACCTAATAAATATCGTTCTTGCAAGGAATAATCATTGAGTATGCTAAAACTTAAAATTTGGTTGAGATGTGACAAATTTTTTGAAGAGATAAAATCGTTAAGGTGGAATAATCTATTTTAATGCAATTGTTGTGATGTACAAATTTATTTGCATACATCTTGGAATTCTTCTAAGATGGAATTCTTCTAAAAGATCCTTTTGGAAGTATGTGTTACCTAGTGAAACTATTTTTGAAGTTCCGATAATGTGTCATGTTGGTTAGCCCATGGTTTTGGATAACACTTTTGGTTCCCAAATGAGTTACTTTGTACTGTTCGTTAGCCCATGGTTTTGGATAACACTTTTGGTCTTCAATTGAGTTTCTTTCTTGTCCAAAAAGTCTTGGATGGGGAGTTTATTCATTCAAAAAAGTATCTTTGCTAGTATTGAAGGTAGAGACAAGTGTTAAATTCTTAGATGTTTTGAAAATTAAATTGCGGTTTTATATTAGTTGATGTTCCTTGAATGGAAGATTGAAAATCTTTTAATAAGAGTTCATCTCTAAAAGTTATTGTAATATTTGTTATCATTGTTAATAAATTGGGAATCTCTTTTGGGATAACAAAGAAAGAAGTTTGGTTAGTCTTTGTTTATTGAATTTTGTATTTCAAAAGAAACTTTCACTATACTCATCTAGAAGAAGTTGAGAAACTTGTGCTAGGCTAAATCTCCAATTAATAAAGCTCTTTAACTTTTTATAGAGAATAAGTTATATTCTTTATGGATGCGTGTGTTGGAGTGATCAACTTCACTATTATGACTTGCAACCTCCAAAACAACCTTTATGAGAGATAAATAATATTTTACTAAAAGATGAGAATTTATATTGAGATGATAAAATAATGTACATGAGCCTACTTCTAAAGCATGGGCGAGAATTTGAGCACTAATGAGCTACGAGGGTAGGTAGGGTAAGTATAACTACCCGACAACTAATATGCCCAAATAATCATGCAAGTAAACAATAAGATATTAATAAAGTGAAAAATATTAAATCTAAGTAAACTTAAGTTTGTGAGTAAATATAAGTTTACTCCAACATCCATCTTTAAGTGTAAAGTTTAGGAAGAATAATTATTATGCACTATGAGCTAGTTGCAAGATGGGTCCCGACTACTAGGACATTTTAGGCACCCATGTATATCTCCTCTCAAAAAATGGAGAAAATGAGAAAATCGTGTGGTAAAAAACTCCTCTCAAAAAGAGAGAAAAGAAATAAGATGCATGGATGGAGGAGCCAACCACACCCCCCAAGGACTACATACATCATGTATATAAAAGAAATGAACCCCCATAGGAAGAAAGAAAGGACCACATAGCTCCTCATAGTGAAGAAGCTCCAATGTCGATGAAGGATGCTTGGAAATAAAAGATGACCTAATGCCAACATATCTCCCCTTTAGAAGAAACAAGTCAACCAAATCATGAAGAAGCCACTCCAAATCAAATAGAATGGAGGAAGTCTCCAAATTGGAACCTCTAAAAATTGAGTAGGATTCTTCAAGTACAAAGAAGCCGCCACATACTCATGATCAACCTCAACCAAGGAATGTAACAAAGAACGTGAAAGAGGAAACTCGTAAATATTAATCTCCCAAGATGAACCAACAATAGTGGTCAAACTATCATCAAGGAGGAGAGAAATCCCCTCAAGCATGTCTCCCAAATTTTCAAGATAATACTCCACAAAAAAAGTCTAAAAACCATCCTAAATACTCATCCAACATAGCTCAATCTCTGAATTGGAAGAAGTAGGAGTTGGTAAAGGAGGAAGCTCAACACAAGTCTCAAGAACACCAAGGTTAAAATGACTAAACTTATCCTCACAAACATGATTTACCCTTGGTGAAAGGGTATGGACATCATCGAAAAGAACATTGTCAAAGAAAAAATGAGAGAATGTATACAATCTAGATTCATGATCAACAACACCTATACAAATGATCTTTCTAGTCTACATATCTCTAATGTATACACAATCAAGAGTGAACTCCACTATCTTACCTTGTGCACCATGATTTATTTGATAAATTTAATGGAGATTAGTGGTCAAGGAGGGTACACAAAAATAGATCATTGAATGATCCTTCACCCATAGCATAGAACCTTTTCCACTAACCATCATTTATGTATTGTTACCCATCAAAATGCTAGGTGAACTACAAGGCTCAAAATTAGAAAATATATCCTTAGAAGATGTCATATGATGTGATGCACCAAAATCAATAAGTCGTCTACCATTCTTAAGAATATTGGAAGCCAAGAGTACGTTATGTTTCCCAAAATATTTAGTTCTTGACTTTGTGGATGAATATGGAGAAGCTATCGATTGAGAAGTTGCAGAAGAAGATGAAGATATAGATTATGGAAGTGGGATATTGTGCTTTAGAAGAAGGTGATAGAGCTCATCAATCTTCTTAGTATAACACTTACACTCATCATGTCCTTGTTTTTTACAATATGTACATTTGATCTCCTTCTTTTTGGATGATTTCTCATGAGAATAGGTCATGGACTCAGGAGTAGGTTGTGAAGGAGGACCCTTTTCTCTCTCATTAGACTGAAAATCCTTATCCTATTTATTTCCCTTTCCACTAGATGTCTTTGGGTGTGGGTCCTTTGCAAGAAGTGCTTGAGACCGTACAAGTGTCAATGTGCCCATATGTGCCAACTTTTCTTGTTCTCTTGTGAGTTGTGCTTCAAAACCATCAAGAGAAGGCATTTATTGTTCACTGCCTAGAGAATCCAAAGTAGCATAAAATGAAGAAAAAAATATTGTATAATTAAGACCAAGCTTAGATATAATTGAAATAATCAACTACTAAGTATCTTTTGCAACCCCACATTTAGCCAATTACTTATGAAGAAAATTGAGCTTGATGAACAAGTCATGGATAGAATCAAAATATCTAGGATCAAGGCTCACTAGTTCATTTTCCAAATGAAACTTCCTCATCTTATCTTGCTTACCAAAGAGATCCTCCAAGGTGGTCCCAATCTCATTGGTACGTGTACAAGATACAACATGATATCAAAGGTCAAGAGAAATAGATAGACAAAGAGTACCAAGAGCTTCATCTCTTCTATCAAGCAATAATCCATTTTCTACAACACCTGGTGGGGGTTTAGGATTGTATCCAAATGTGATTCTATCCAGCTTCAATGTTAGCAAAAATAACTCCATTTGCACGATTTTCACTCGTGATAATTACATGGAGTTAGAAGTACAACTTTAGACCAATCCATGATTAAACAAGAGAATGTAGCAAATATACTTCACAATATAGCCAGTTTCCTTTGTGTGCCAAAACTGACATGGAACTTTAACAAAAGAAACAAAGTATAAAATAATAAAATATCATAAAAATACCTCAACCACCATGAATTTGGATAAAATACCTTTCTGATGATATATCATGCTCCAAAAATGGACTTTGGATACAAAAGTTGCTCTAGTTTGGAAAAAAAATGATTGTAAAAGACACCTTTGAAGACTAAATACAAGCTCCTCATTCTACTATGCAGCCTTCAAGATGAGTAGGTAAAGTTGGGACCATTCTGATTAATAATGGAACTTGGCGAGTTCCTGCACCAAGTTCGTGCTACATCACAGACAACTAAGCACCATATCTATAGTCCAAGTCAATGTTTCCAACAATAGTCTCCCCAATTCAACACCTTATAGCACACACATGGGCAAAAAACAAACCAACATGATCTTTTGTACATGGTTTAAGTAGTACCAAAGGTGTATTTAAACACCAAATAACTCATCCACCACAAAAATGGGGGACTAAATATCCCAGAAACCACACTGCCAACTGTTTGAGTAGAATAAAGTGCATAATATCACTTCCAAAATTGCAATAGATGGGCCCACCCACAATTTCTTATGCTAGGAAACAAAACAAAAAAAGTGAACTTTAGACATTGGAAAAAGGAAAAAAAAAGTTTTTTCATAACTATAGAAGGCCACTTGCAATGGAGGTGAGGAGCTCAGGAGGGAGAGAAGTGTTCATGAGGTTTTGAGGAATCTGATGTAGACAAAAAAAAATAGTGTGATGCCTTAGATGATTATAAATTATAAAACAATGACCTCGTCCAACAAAACCGCCAAGCACTACA
The DNA here is from genome assembly GCA_018584345.1 of Thuja plicata. NCBI lineage: Eukaryota > Viridiplantae > Streptophyta > Pinopsida > Cupressales > Cupressaceae > Thuja > Thuja plicata. The sequence continues at coordinate 132,926 of MU227985.1, read as the reverse complement.
CAAGAAGCAGTTCAAAAATGTGATGACCAAATCAATGCACCTTAAACTCTAGACTTAATAGCAAATTGAGCCTCCTTAAATGAATGGATTTAAGCTGCATTGATAAAATTAATAAAATCAAGCCAATTCCAAAGCAACAATGGGTATGAATAATTATTTATTTCATGGGATAACATAGAGATTTGAATAGTTTTGAGATCCACGAGTTCTCCAAGGAAAATGCACCCAAATGCAATAGTCAAAGCACCAAAAAATAAGCCAACGAAAAAAATGGTCACAATGTATCCATTCTGATGGACTGACCAAGAGAATGTAGAACAAAAAAGAGAATAAAATATTATTTTTTTCCAAATGATAATGAAAAAAACAATCCTCTAATAAATTCAATCAATGTTAATATGATCTCAACAAAAATTGATGAAACCTTCTCAAATAAGGAAGGAGTTTCCAACTAGAAGATCAGATACCATGTTGAAGTGATCAGGTCCATTGCCTCAACTTGCAAACTACAAAAAAACCTTCATGAGAGAGAAATAATATTTCATTGAAAGATGAGAATTAATATTGAGATGATAAAACATTGTACATGAGCTTACTTATAAAGAAAAGACAAGAATGTGGGCACCAAACAAATGCAAGGGTATGTAGGGTAAGTATTGTTGGAAAAATGGTTAGCGCTCCTCTCAGGATTCGTGACAAGGGACTAATTGCATCCTATGAATTCTATAATTCTAGTGGTCGTATCAGGCATTGATAGGTCTATATTTTGGTGCAACAACAACTTCTAGTTGTAATAAGTGGTATCATAGCTTGGTCACAGGTTCAAACCCCATGCTTGAGCCGGGGAGTTTTTACAATGGTGAGAAAATTTGATTGCACCCTTGGTCTCCCTTGTTCTTCAACATAGCGTTGATTTGTGGCATAGCTTAACCGCCTCCTGTGTCTTCTATATGTCTAGTGGTTGTATCAAGCATTAACATGTCCATCTTTTGGTGAAATGGAAACCACACTTGTAACAAGAGGTATTAGAGCTTCGTTGCAAATTCGAATCCCCTCGGGTAATTCTAAGGGGGAGATTGTTGGAAAAATGGTGAGCATTCCCCTAGGGAATTGTGACAATGGACTAACTGCCTCCTATAAATTCTATAATTCTAGTGGTTGTATTAGGCATTGACATGTTGATCTTTTGGTGCAATGACAACTGCTAGTTGTAACAAGTATAACTACCTAAAAACTAATATGCACAAGTAATCATATAGGTAAATATTAAAATATAGATAAATCTTACCCATTACCTAGGAAAATGATAAACCTAAGTAAACTTAAGTTTGTGAGTAAATATAAACTTTTTCTAGAGAAAAATTCATATTCTTTATAGATGAGTGATGGATACTGCATTTCTAAACATCTGAAAATTCAATATTATCATCTATCATCTATATTTCATAAATGTAATATGGATGAGTAAGATAAATGCATTACCATGTTGTGTTGATTGCTAGATTCTTGGGACAACCTTGTGATGGTGATTAGTAGCACTATCTCCAAATTAAAACTCGAGGAGGATATATGGTTTCCTTATTGTCTAAAGAGATGGGGTAAAAAACTAGTGTATCCATCAAGGATGATTTATTCATGAGAGGTAATTTGAAAAAGAAATTTACAATAACAAGAAAGGATATTTTGTAAGATTCACTGATGGACTCGATCTCCCAAGATCACCTACAAAACAAAGATCAACCTTCTACACAAGAGAAACAAAGAGAAAGGAATGCTATAATATGGTGCAATAACAAAATAATGATATTATCACACTCAAAATGATACAATATGGATTAGTACTCCCTTGTACAAACTAAACTAATATGAACTTGTCTGAATTAGTTCATAAAGGGAGAGGTGAGTGTTGATTATATAGTAGAAAATGGGTATATAACTCCAAGAAGGATAATAACTTCCAATTACCAAAATTATTTGGAAGTTTTACCTACTTGGAGAATGAAAATCATGTGGTTATTGTTAATCTCTAAGTTATGTTGATGATTAGTGACCAACACTTAGTCATTCATCTAGGCAGTTTTAGCTGGCTATCACTGTGGCCGAGCTAAAACTATGCAAGGCTGAGCAACATTGCCGAGCAATTTTTCTTCAGTTTACCTAGTTACATTGCCGAGCCAAGAAGGATACAGGGATGTTAAGTGTCGAGCGACAGACAGTCAAGTGCCGAGCAGAACAGTTTTTGTACACTTGTTAGGAATGATACAAACTTCAAGGATAAGTGATCCAGCTGACTTATATAAGCTTTTTGGGCCGACTAACGTATGCATTTAATATTCTTATACAGAGTTAGTTATGCATTTAATTGTTTTATCCTATGCATGACTCATTGTAAGCATTAATTGTTTTACTATCAAGGAATGGATGTCAGATCTTAATCGTTGATTGAGATCTCGCTATCAGATAAGAACAGGTATATTAGATTGCTTTTGAACCCTATTATGTATGCATATGGTGTGTAGCGAGTGAATTTTGAAGTGAAATGCATAGAGGGTTATTTTATTAAGAAGCAAAGATCAAGTAGAGCATAACAGAGTGAACAGCAGAGTAAGGGTATATCAGATTATAAGATCAAAAGAGATACTGGAAAGAGGAGATTCGTCATCAGCATCAGAGTGCATAATGAAGGATCAATACTTGAGACTTTTTAATCATTGTATCAGGTGAAAATATCTTAACAGAATGGTTTTAGCAGGCCTTTATTTATCTCTTAACAGAGTGCTTACTTCATTGTAAGTTTAAATCCTTTAACAGGGTAGGTTGTAATGATTTGAAGATCTTAACCGGGTAGACCTCTAACAGGGTAGATTACATTTTGTAATCAAACATTGTAACCTTAACAGGTACACTTTATTACTGCAGTAGTGGAGAATTTTGTGGGTGTCATCCCCACCCCAGTTTTACCTATTTGGGTTT
>MU227985.1:99177-122835 GCA_018584345.1 Thuja plicata | reverse complement strand
TCCCCCCCCCCCCCCCCCTCTCTCAGTATCTTGCTTTCCCATTATTGTATTTCCAACAGTTATGCCAACTTAGGTAATGACAAGAAAATGGTTATGGGGAAGTGTTTAATAAATCCAAAAGAGGGTGTGACATTGAACTACCCAAAGATGGGTGTGAATGACTCATGTAATTGATGGATTATGTCATGTGTCCTCACATTAACCATGTCTCATATAACATAAGAGTGCTCAATAATGTGTAGTAAATATGAATATATAAAACCTAAACCAACACTCATCCTTAAGAATATCTTAGGGGTGCGTGAGGATGCAAAGATGCAGGTATGGGTCCCATATACAAGGCCATTTTAGGTACCCATTTACAATGACAAAATATCTCAAAATATGAGAAAGAGAAAACCCATAGGAAAAAACTCCCCCCAACAAAGAAGAAGAAGAGAGACCATGTGGTCACTCAATGAAGAATCTATTTCATTATTGGTGAATACTCGGCATAAGCTAAAGATGGTCCAATATAGTCAAACAATATTCCTCCCTTAAAGGAGAAATAAAACCAATGATGTATGCAGGATATCCTCCCATTCCTAAAAGGAATATGTATGAAGAATGATGAAGATGTTTGATGTCTCTGAGATCTTTCCTTAGTTGTTCTCATGTCATTGTTGAAAGTTGTCACCATTAAATCAAGTGTTTTATGCCACACTATAGAATATGATAATCCATAACCTAGTGAAGGTAGATGTAGAACATAGTCCAACATTGAAAATATCTTCTCTGAATAAAAATGTGTCTCCTCCAAATGATGCTCAATAGTGGTCACAATCATGTTATATTATTAGGATTGATCATGTGGAACAAGAACAAGAGGGTTAAAAGGTTCCCCCTCATCATATGGAGAAGGTGTGGAAAGTACATCAAAGAGAAGTTGTAGGGCCTACCCCATTTCCCTTCCTTCTGGACACCTCGATGGGTGTGGATTGGTTTTCATGCTTGTATTTTATGATCATGTTAGACCCTTGAGAGGTTGTACCTCCAAGATAGACCTAGTAGGCAAGTTCCTTATGTTGGTGCCTTATGGATTTTATATTGTATTGGACAAATATGTAATCACAAAGTTTCATGGTGCACTCCATTTCATGTTGTTTTTATACACATGTGGATAAGTCTAGGATACACTACATTTGTACTAAGGTTAATTAATCCAATTGATTAGTACGAGAATGCAAGTGAGTGAATATGTTGCGCAAATTTTTATGATGCAAGGAGAATGGAGATTTTGTAATAATGTTAGTTGTGCTTAATGCTAGGTACTCAAAGGGTTTTTGGATGCAAACATAAATCGATCGATTGAGTTGAGTCATGATGAAGTATGTTAAAAGGATAATGCAAATGAGAATTGGATTAAATAAATAAAATATATTATTATTACATGTAGTAAGGTTAGTATAATTAAACTTGTTTGACGTGTACTTCATATCTATGATTGATCGATCTGATCCTATAAATGATTCAATATTTTTTTAGGATACATTTACTAATGATTCCTATGATGAATATTTTAGGATGTGTCTTTAATGACACTTAATGACTAACTAGATTAGAAGACTATTATGATGCAGATTAATAAAGGATTTTGTGAAATTTTAGAATAATGATTAGAGGTAGCTCTGAAATGGATTTGATAAAATATGACGTGATGTTACACTATTTTGATACATTAGACTTATTCGGAAAGAGACTTCGTATCATTAGACCTTAGGTGGTGATTTTTTTTTTATGTTGAGGATGTTAGGATATACTTTATATGTTTTGATTGATTGATCTTGATGATATGATATAGAGGGAAAATTGAATTCTACATATTACATTTTGGTTGGGTATGGACTCATTAAATGTGATTCAAAGTGAATATGATGTCAATTTAAAATTATATATGATGGCTTGATTTTGCAAAGACTTAAGGATGCTTATCATAGTTGAATTTCAGAAAAATTACATTATGATAAGATTCTATAATAGTTGATGACTATATATACTTTTGCATGTGGAAATCTAATAAACGATGTCACTTTAATTTATGATGAATTTTGTGAAATACAAAATATTAAAACACGTGTTTTATGTTATCATTAATGTTGCATTTTATATACATGTGGTTTCTTTCATGAGCTACTGATATTTTTGATCTAGTGTGCAAGAAATTTACCATGGAATTTAAATGTGGGGAATCAAGGATGGATTAATGTGAAAATCGTGTTAATTCAAGGTTAACTCCAAAGGGAGATATAACCTTGTTGTTATGTGTTTATTTAGTAAACATAATGTTTGAATGTTGTATTAATTTGTAAATTTTGTAATTGTGATTTATCCACTTGGCATGCCATGTGTGTAGTAATGTGATGTGCCTTCTTTTGTGGTGTCAATTGACACATGTACATATGAGTTGGCATGACCAAGTGAGTTGGATTTGGTGAGATGCTTACCTTAGATTCATCTTGTAGTGTCCCTAGGCTAGGTATCTTGGTTGTTGTGCCAAAGGAGGGAATCTCATTTTGTATTTTCGTAGGTCAACTCATAGTGGACTTTTGAGGGGTTAAATGGAGCCCTAGAGTTAGTTAGAATTGGATTTAGATATCCCAATAGGCATACTATGGGTTGGGGGTTAAATTTTGACCAATAGAGTGCCCAAACCTCAATTTTGACCTTTTAAAAAGTGTCTTCTTTGAGAGTGACGAGTTTGAAAGGTGTGCCTAATCATCTTGAAGGTTAGGTAGGATTTTTCTTTTAGTGGAATTTTGGAGGAGATTGGAGATTAATTTCCCACTCTCCAAACTTGGAGACTTCTAGGCAAGTTGGTGATTTTGGTGAAGGAAGGAAAAGCCAAGGGAGAGAAAGTCTTAACTCAACTTTCATTTTGTCATTGCTTGGAGCAAGGTTGGTGCTCCTATCATGGAAGAACCATGTTTCCTTTTTATGTATTGTGTGTGCAAATGTAGTATTGTAGCATGTTGATATTGTGAATCTTTAAGCTTGTTCATGGAGTCCTTGTGTTTTCCTTTTGATTGTTTTTCTTTATTTTTGTTATGGATGTGCAAGGCTATAATAACCCTTGGGAGGGAAGAGAGCCTTGAGGGTGAAATATTTTAGGAATGCCCAAATAGTGTAGAGTCTCTCTTCATGGAGGAGAGGGGTATGGAATGGAGTATGGGCTCCATGTTGCCATTTATCTTTCTACACATTTGGGTGTGATAAGGGGAGAAGTATGTATGTGAAATGGGAGAATGTTGTTGTGATATTCCCCTTGTAAGGCATTTATCATGGAGCTATTGCCCTTGTAAGTATACTGAAGGATATTTTTGTTGGCATAACGTACTCAAACCTATTGAATGTGACTTTAATCACAACCACATTTTTATATAGAAGTTTGGAAATGCTTGGCGTTAGCCATTACCACTTGGGTCGTTCCCTCTCACTTGACCTTATAGATTGCTCAGGAGGTAGGCCCTCTAAAGAAATAGAAATGTGTCTATCACAAAAAACACATCAAGCAAAGATTTGATCATTTTTAAGCACTAAATGAGGGGTTCCTAAGCTAAAAAGACATGTAGTTCATTGATTAATTAGTTTGTTTTGAAAAGAACCCCCTTACTTTGATCATCTTGCAAACACACATGTTAATTTTTATGGGGTCTTTAATAAATGCAAGAAGCCTTCTTTCACAGTAGAATAAACAACAAGTGTTAGCAAATTAGCGAAATCGAGTATTGAAATAACTCTGGAAAAATAATCAAAAATAGCTTATCTGCTAGATGACAGGTCATATCCGTTGATTCACAGAGCGATTCCACATAATGGAGAATCTTCTACTTCAGAGAGTGATTCCACAGAATGACGATGAATCTTATAATCGGTGATTCTTCTGATTTAAAAATCTGTTGATCGACAATTATGTTGATCAGCAATTCTGCTAATCAGCGATTCTGCTAATCGACAATTCTGCTAGTCGGCAATTCTGCTGATTGGTGAATCTACTGTTTCACAAAGTGATTCTGTTGATCATCGAATTTGTTGTTTCACAGAGTGATTCTACAGAACGGAAAATCCTTTATTTCATAGAGCAATTTTGTAGAATAGAAAATCTATTGTTTCATAGAGCGATTCCACATAAAATCTAGAAAATGTTATTTTTTATTTTCGGCTATTATGCTCGATAGTAAACAGATTTGTCCTTCGAAAAGAGATAAAAAGAATGACTAAAGATGCCCGGCATGAATAAAAAAGAATACTGATAGTTGGACAAATTTCCATTGTAATGGTAATTGCCCTATGAATTGAGAGGTATAGCTCCCTCTTCAATGATATTCAATGAATTAAATAACTAAAAATCTCTTTAACCAGAAGACACAAAGGCACACTAATATTCACCCATCAACATGGCATGAATGTGGTTATTAGATTTACTAATTTAAACAGAGATAAAGCCAAATAAACAACCACAAGACTGCCTATTTAGTCATTCACATTATAAAGGAAATGAAAGAAAGTAGATATCTTATTCTGCAAACTATAAGTATGTAAACCGAATGATTTACAGACATACATGCACTTAACATGATAATACAAAAATGTATTTAAAATAGGAAAGAAAAGACCACATGATTAGTTTCAATCCAAGAAACTCACATTCAAACCTCAAGATCTGATACATGTGAATTCCTTCTCATTTCAAATACATGACAGAATAATCGTATGATTACTTTATCCCTACCATTACAATCAAAGTGCAGAAAATAGAAATAAATTCCCTATTCCTCTATATTACAATCATTCCATAAAAATGTATTTCCCTCCCTCTCTTTTAGCCACAAGACTCTCAAAAAATCAGAAAAGGAACCCCCTTTACATCCAAGGTTTTACAATAAATAACGTCTTGTAGGGTTGTGTTTCAGTTCCTATAATTGATTCTTGAAAACTGAATACTTTCTAAAGTTTTAATAAATCTTTTATAAATCCCCTTATAATATTCGGTTATGAAAACCAAACATTAATTTATTATCTCCAGCATTTTTAAATGATATTTAATCAAACATCTGGGATGGCATGCATATGTGTTTGACATTTGGCACACTTCATTTAAACAACACTTTGTATCATGTCAAAATAAAAATAATCCACATAGGATTATTGCCACCAAGATTCTTATACACCATAGGCAAATAAATTATCATTTTCCCCTCTGTATTTTCATTCCCATTGAAATGGAGTTGTCATTTCCAACGTATCTTCTGTCAAAATAAGAGGTTGTTGGTCTTCTTGATAGGCCTCTACACAGTCATACTTAACTTTTGAATGCCACCATTTTTTGCCAATCGCTCTGGTGGGGATTTAGAAGACTTGATTTTGAATGATACATCTAAAAATGAGATAAATCCAATGGTGTACTAAAATCTTATGGCCCCCTCACTGAGACTAAATTGTGTATCATCAGAAAATCTGGAAATGTATCTAGTTTTATAGACCTTCACTCTGTTATCCATATATTGCGAACCAGGATGCATTTGTAAAATCTCTCCAGTGAGGATTTAGAAAATTATCTTTTCTAAATCATATATACAATATAGATAGATCCAATGGTTCAATTAAAAATTATCGCCCCCNTTCCCCCCCCCCCCCCCCCCCGCAACAGGACTATTTTTCTGTCATCTGTGAATCTGTGATTACAAGTTGCTGAAGAAATCATTTTAAAAGGTTATCATCTGTTATCCTGCATGAGTGCCTCTATAATGTATTATGGGCTTGAAAAGGATTTGATATATCTTGATATTATTTTATCCTTAAGATATTTTCACAACAAACTCCTCCAAACGGATAACTAGTTGCCATGCTCGAGACCGAGTGCATATTGAATGTTAAACTTTGAACCACAAAAATGAAGGTTATAGGTTCAAGATTCAAAATACCAAATGCAAAATACACCATGTTCAATATGTACTCTTTACCAACTGAAGGGATGCCAACCACTTAGTAACATTGGGAGACTTTCACTTGAACTTTGAAATTCAAACCTGGTCTACACTTTGAACTAGCGAACCTGCGCTTTGAATCTTGAACCTTGAACTTTGAACTCTGCATTTTGAATATTGAACCTTGAACTTTGAACTTGTGGTTGAAGGTTCAAGTTCGACAATGCATATTGCACCTATGAATTTGAACTTGCACTTTGAACCTTGAACTTGTGGTTCAAGGTTCAAGTTTGACAATGCATATTGCACCTTCTGAAATTGCATTTGAATTTGTACCTTCAGACCCTTGCATTTTGAACCTTGAACCTTGAACTTTATCATTCAAGTTCAATGACTATCAGCAATGTTGTCACTTTATAAAGCATAACTTCATAAAAATATTATTAGCACAAATGATCATAAAGGATAAGAAAATTTGGAGAAATTTATCTATAGGGCTCAAATTTTAAAATTTTAGAACTTGGGTGCTGAAAGCATGCTGACACTATTGACGCATGCAAAATTTCTGAGGCGAATCCGTTGGTTTGCATATAAAAGCCTCAAAAACCTGCAAGTATTAGAAAGTTCCTAGAATACCAAAAATTGTTAGTTGTACACCTGTGAAGTGGGTCCCACCATATGTGCCAGAAATGTGTGCAGAGAAATGTGTGCAAAAGAATGCAGTTAATTATTAAATACACTCAGAACACAAAAACAATACAACAATCAAGATAAGACATAAAAAGACATTAAACAGACATAAAAGCAAACCAACTAAGACCCTATTGTATCCTATTTGTTGAAAATATTTGCCCAATATATTGTGTCTATATGTATGCTCATGAATTTGACAGTATAAGAGCATCAGAGTGCTCCATAGTTTCTCAAGCTTGGGGGAAGAACCTGAAAAGGGGATTCAAAGGGTTTTCACATTTGAGGATGATTTTCTCTCAAATATGAATGATTTTGTATAATGGGAGAGTTGATAATGGATTTAAGGATTTGGCTTAAAGATGGGTAAATGGATATGGGATCACAAAGATAATGGGTTTTCAAGACTGAAACCCTCAAGAATGTGGAGTCCTGAAATGAAGGGAAATGGGAGGGTTAAATAGAGGAGTTGAGGTGGTGAAGGCTATCCTTCATTATTGAGGAGTGGCTAGGTGTCCACCTCAGTGTGGTTGGGGGATGGGGAAAAAGACTTTCCATAAATGACATTTATCTCTCAAAATGCTCCAAATTCCAAGCATTGATGAAGGGCCTTAAAGACACTTTGGGTGAGGATTGGGATGGAAGAAGCAAAGTTGGACTTTGCTTCCCTAATCCTGACACTTAGGAATGTGCAAACAATTAGAGGGGGATTAAGCTAATGAGATAGGTTCATTAGGGGGAAACTTGGTAGATTAGGATTTTTCAAGTGGATGGGGATTAGGAGGGAATGGGGATTAATTAGATAAATAAGGTATTTATCTAATTAAGATGGGATTAGTGATGCAAGTGGGAAAAGTAGGAATATGCAAGTGGGTGAGGGATTTGGGTTGCATTTTGATTTATTTTAATTTAAAATAGATGAAATGGGATATTTAATTAAACACATAAGTTTATTTAATTAAACAAATTTGGGCATTAGATAAATTAGATTTATTTATTTATCTAGAGGGATTGAGAAGAGGGTGAAATTAATTAAACAGATAGACTATTTAATTAATAAGGTGACTATAGAGCAATAGGTACTAATTATTTAATTAAATAAACATAAATCTCCATTTAATTAAATAGGATAGGGACGTTAGATAAATTAAATATATTAATTTACCTAAGACTATATAAAATGGGTAATTAATTAAATGAATTAATTATATTTCAAATTTGGGTGTCTACATTTTGCCCCTCTTTGACATGGTGTTGTAGAGTAGCATAATTTCAAAGAAGATTAAGACATAGAGCTAGGAAGAAGATTATTCAATTAGAAAAAGATGCCCCAGCCATTTAAAGGGATGACTAGAAGGAAGGATGGTGGAAGATGGAGATAAGGATGCCCACTCAAGAGGATGGGCGGGTTCTAGAGAACACAAATGTTCTCTCAAAATGGATGAGGTAATGCATGAATGATAATGGGAATGCACAAATAAGGGGATAGAAGAAGGAAGAAGAAGAAGAAGAAGGAGGAGAAGGAGGAGGAGGAAGAAGAAGAAGGAGGAGGAGGAGGAGGAGGAGGAGGAGGAAGAAGAAGAAGAAGAAGAAGAAGAAGAAGAAGAAGAAGATGAAGACGATGAGGACGAGGAGGAGGAAGAAGAAGGAGAAGGAGAAGAAGGAGAAGGAGAAGGAGAAGGAGAAGAAGAAGAAGAAGAAGAAGAAGAAGAAGAAGAAGAAGAAGAAGAAGAAGAAGAAGAAGAAGAAGAAGAAGAAGGGGTAGTCACTAACAAGACTAATAAGTTCATAGTGTGAGCTTTTTATAAATCCTTTAACAGGGTGAATTTCGCACAGGCAAGATTAAATATCTTAGCAGAGTAGTCTTAATAGGACTATAGATACACTTAACAATGTATCAGTCACTCCTAATCATGTGAGTCACTCAGAAGGTGATATATTATAAGCCCTAACCAGAAAAAACTATTTATCTGCAGTGAAGAGTTGTGGGTATCATCCCCACCGTGATTTTTGCCTCTGACCAAGGGTTTCTGCATAGTCAAAATCTACGTGTTATGAATGTGTGGATCTAATTTTAAATTATAATTATTTATTTTATGTTTAAGTTACAACATATCAATTATACTGTGGACACTATAGATTAATGTTATTTTGGGTTGATTCTTAATTGATTAAAGTGAAAAAGTGTTAGAAGTTTGCTAATACTGATTCTCCCCCCCCTCAGTACCTAATCTTTCCAATTAACATAACACACATATACATAGCCATTTGATCAAACACGTAAGGTGATGTCCAAAAGTCTCATCAAATATAATAAACAATAAATGTAGCAAAGGTCAAGATGTGAGGCCTTCTTACCAAACGGGTTTCATCCTCTAACTCATGAGATCTAGAGGGTTTTCATCCTTTAATTTCTTGCAAATATATATGTTTTTATATAGGCTAATATGAAGTGATGCATGTGAGAGTTGATGTTAGATAAAGAAATACATTATATTAACTAGTTTAAAAAGGAAATGAGACTTAGATAAGATAAATACCTTTATAACCAGAGAATGATTGAAGAAATATTGTAACATTAATATTTGTATTCCTCAAGATAAAAAATGATTATATCATATGTATGGATTAAGATTAGAATATTATTCTCCACTCTATTTTGGTTTGAATTCATCCATCTAGTATATATTTATGATCTCATGAACTAGACTTGTGCCAACAAAATTGACCTTTCATTGTGATATTTCTATCAGGAATCAACCATGAAGTTTTTGAGTCAAACTCATTGACCCATGATTCATGACTAGTGGTTCACAAGGACCTATATCTCATAGAATGAATGGAACACTTAGAACTCATTGTATCTAGGTGATTCTCATAGAGGTGAAGCACCAGGACTTCTCGGGAGGTCACCCATCCCAGTACTACTCTATCTCAAGTGTGCTTAACTACGGAGTTTCCAGCTTGGTTAAGCCCACTTTGCTTGTAACCCCATTTTCAAAACCTTCAGCAAGTATTGTGCATTATGGACAATTCATTAGAAATCCCCTTAAGCTCATCAATTGATAAGTAGAAGATATTTCCACAACAAGTCAAATTGTGATATTGCTATCCAGATTCAATTGTGTAGCTTTTTAGTGTTCCCTTCATTCTCATGAGAAATGAGCTCTTGTGAACCACTACTCATGAATCATGGGTCAATGAATTTGACTCAAAAACTACACAGTTGAATCCTGATAGCAATATCACAATTTGACTTGCCATGGAAAATATCTCCTACTTATCAATTGATGAGCTTAAGGGGATTTCTAATGAATGATAAATAACGCATAACACTTGCTGAAGGTTTTGAAAATGGGGTTGCAAGCAAAGTGGGCTTAACCATGGAGGAAACTCTATAGTTAAGTGTGCTTGAGCCAAATTAGTACTGGGATGGGTGACCTCCCAAGAAGTCTTGATGCTTCACCTTTGTGAGCATCACCTAGATGAAATGAATGCTAAGTGTTGCATTCATTCTCACGAGAGATGGATTCTTGTGAACCACTATTCATGAATCATGGTTCAATGAGTTTGAGTAAAAAACTATATAGTTAAATCATGTTAATGTTTTATAGCTTATGTTGGATTAAATCATATGATACTATTGAAAATATATACATATTTTATTATGTGAGATATAATATATATAGATATATATCTAAAATAGTATTAAGAGAAATTAAAATAATAACGATTCAGAGATATTACATGTGTGTGTGTGTGTGTTTGTGTGTAGTTACATAATCAATTATCATTATATTAATCTCATAATAATGAATAGACATGTCCCTTCATGAGTCTCTCCTAGCCTCATTCTCAATATAAATGAAAGAGAGATTGTTGCATTTGAAAAACACATACAACATAGAGTGCTATTACAATTTTAGTTATCCTAAAACTTAACATGGATCAGAGCCAGACTGCAAATGTAAGAGAGTAATTTGTTGATGGTGAATGTGTGACTGTCTCAGAAACTATAGTCTCAGTATACGAACCATATCTCACAAATTCACCATTGGATTTTGCTGAATTTTGGATATGTTGGTGAAAAACAAATTGTGAACAATCTTGTTATGCCCTGCATACCTGTCCCTATATTTTGTAGGCAAAATTTTGGGTCCCCCTTTTCACTTTTTCTCTTTCCTTTGGTTTCTTTTGTTTCCTTTGTTTCCCTCTGGGCTTTGCTCCCATGAGGGTTGTTTTTCTTTTTTTGTTTGTCTTCTTTTATCTCCGAGACTTGGTCCCGAAGTTTGTTTGTTCTTTTGAGTAGTCCAGATCCCAAACTCTGGGACTCTCTGTCATCATGTCTTCTTTCACAAGAAGATGTGACTGCATGGAATCACCGGGCCTGGATTCTAGAGGTTTCCTTGTTCTAGAGTTTGCGAAGAGAAAGCAACGCATTTATACCCTAAGGGTATAAATATAAGTTACCAGTCATTTTCACATTTGCCACGATCAAACACTTGGAGCACTTAGAGCGATTAAGGTGATTTAAACATCATTTTTCTCCCTGTGCTTAGTGATTGATTAACAGTGATTTGCAATGCTTGTTTATGGATATTCAAAGGTTAACATGTTACAGAGAGCCTCTCGTGCTCATCCTTCCCATGTCCTCAGTGTTTTCAGGTAGGTCCTTCAGCTCTTTCCCTCTTGGTTTTGTGTTTTCTGTTTTTCTGGTTTTCTCGCTTGTTTCGCTTATTTCCTTTGCTCTATTACGTCTTTTTGCCTCTGGTTTTGGTCTTGTCTTTGCCTCCCATTGGTGGGTTGGCTCTACCAGAGGGTTGTTTACCCTTTGTGTGGTTGTAGTATAGTATAAATACCTCTGTATATTGTGTGTATTTTTTACATTGTGTAAATTTATGTATATGTCTATATATATGTCTATTTTGGGCCAGCCTGCGAGTCACGCTTCGGCCCTCATGTGCACTTCAGCTTTGTCTATATTTATTGTACATCTTTCCCTCTATCTAGTATCGAGCTCATCGTGCTCCATGTGTCAGAAGCCCTAAATGTGGAGCTCATCCAAGCAAGATGTCTCCATATTTTGAACTCCGCACCTCACTGGTTTGAGCCATGGTGTTTTTCTCTCTCCTCTGTCAAGTTAGCCTTAATGGTGAATTAATTTCCCCATGCGAGAATTCAAGTTCGGCCTAAGTGGAATTCATTTTCTCACATGTTTGAATAGTTTTCAGCATTAATGCCATTACTCCCATTATTGCATGGCCACGTGACACTCCCACATCAGCCTAATATGGCTCATTTTTGGTCATGTCAGTAATGGTTAGTTTTCTGGGCTCCGGGTCCCAAGTTTTCATTTGGTCCTCTTTTTTTTATCACATGTGCTGGAATCCCCGGAGGCCCTAGTGGAGGTCAAATTCCTAATTCCTCTTATTATATGTATATCTTTTTAGAGTTTGACGTAAACTAACAATTCTTTCAGGGATAGAGGTGATACAATGGTAAGATCTCTAGAATCCAGAATAATGTTTTGTTTTATATACATACTGATGGTCGTCCTATGTTGCAGGTTTCCATAATTAAACTCACCAATCATGTCAGAGGCATCTGCTTCATCTCCACCCAGGAGTCTGGAACTCCCCACTACTGCTACCACACAAGCAGCTATCGGGACAAAGGTCGAGAAGGCCTTAGAAAAAGTCCCACTAACAATGAAGTATCTTAAGGGAGAGGATATTCTAGGATCGAAGGTCGATTCCAAGGTTAAATTGATCACCGACACAAGTGTCAGAATGTGGGCTGAAATGTAGGCCTTAGTGAAGATGATGTATATTCAATGCACCGTTGGAGATCCATTGGCCCTCAATGTGGATAACTCCAGGATCCTCAAAGAAGCTTGCTTCCCCTGCTCCATGCAAGCCCCGAAGCTCATTCTCACTTTGGCAGAACACTATAATATAGCCATATGGGCTGTCATGCTTGTCACCCTAGTTCCAACAGGCTACGCAATGCCTATGGTGTCCCTGGATGCCAAAAATTTTCAGGCAGTGCTGGGGATTCCCCAATCTGATGATGCGGTCATTCTCACCCATGCTCTGGCCTTGGAAGAAGTTCAAAAGTTATAACACATGGCCTGAAAATATCTCAATAAAAACTGGCTTAAGGTGCTAAGGAAAGATTTCAAAAAGATGAAGCTGGAGATCTCCCAGACCAAATTTAAAGAAAGCATGTAGATGGGGATCATCGCACTTTGTAGGGTCTTCAAAGAGCCCCATGCCCGGGAATTCTCAGCATGGATGTACTATTTATTATTAGACATCACCTCTAGAGGGTAGAATTTTGATTGGGCCACTATCATTGCAAATCATCTGGACTCTTAGTTGGTTAAGGTCACCCAGACCCCCAAATTCTACATGACATCCTATGTTTTGTAGGAACTAGCACAACAATGCCCCGTCACCCAGGGATTACATTAAAAAAGTTTGCTCAAGATTGGCGCAGGCCAGAATGCTCCATGGGATTATTTCCCACATATCCAATGGGAGGCTAGTTTCCTCAGCTTCTACCGAGTGAATGATGCCTTCATTTACTACAACCTCCTCACACCTACTCGGGACATCGAATACCCGCTCTCTAAGGAAGCAATGGATTTGGTTAGCTCTTATGGCCACTATTACATTCAATACCAACAACATACATACATTCGGGTGATTGGCTTCTTTGGGAAACCCTACTTATTGCCCAAACACTGTGGGGATAAGATAATTCTTTTGGAATATTGTTGGCAAATTTTGGAGTTGCACGCCCTCTTCATGGTGAAGAAGGTTACAAATGTCCCATTCTCAATCACTTGTGGGAATTATACCTGCAGCCTTGCAGTGGCAAAGGGGGCCGACGGAGAACTCAAGAGCCTTGGGCTAGCAGAATTTTATCTAGAGCGAAAGAATTTTGATCCGCTAGGCAAAGTAGCAACGACACTTCCCCGGGTGACTCCCCCACACGAGTTTCACTTCGAGGATTTTTGGGAAGATTGTCAAGATGATTTTGAAGTCTGGAGAAGGAATTTTGTTTGGATGACACAGGGGATGATGAAGCGGCTGGAGCTTTGAAAGTTCCCCAAGGACTTTTCAGATACCAGGTCTACTAAGGACCCGCAATATAAAGAAAAGGGAGTAGATAAGATGGCCCTCCCTCTGGTGGATTGGGATGTGCAAGAGGGCCCGACAATAGAGGACCTCACCTATAATGTAATTGAACGCAATCATGCGTATTTCCAAAGGTGTGCCCAAAAAGTACACACAAGGTTGGCCCATTTGTGTGGGGTTCAACCTCTAGAGTCAGAACCTCCTCACAAGGTGAGGATAGGAGAAAGAGAAAGATGGGAGCCCATCCCTAAGTTTCATCCATAGTTCCCATAGTGGAACAAATGTAGCAAACCTTGGCAGCATCCCAACAAATGAAACAGAATTTAATCACCCGGTTGGCAACACTAGCCATTATGGTCACGCCTGTCCACCCTTCCAATTACCCTTCACTTACAAAATTAATGGTCTGAGTAATAGGGACTGGGGCGGAGGAAGAGCAGGAAGCTATGTTAGAAGCAGGGCTCCCATTAATAACAAAGAGGAAGAAGAAGAGGATAGCTGGACCTCAGCCAAAGGTGGGGCCAGAACTTGGGATGCCTAGCATCCCTAAAATACAAATTGTTTCCTCGAACTCCCCGGAGCTGGACAATCAACCCAATGATCTCCTGAAGACCTCCCCTCCACATAATGACTTCGATGACATGTTTAGGGAAGATGAGCTTGTAGAGCTACAAGGGGATATCGGGAAGGTAGTAGAAGAGATAGTTTCCCAGGAGGAAGTGGTGATCCATGTTGAAAAGGAGACCCCGAAGAAAGAAGCTTCCACAGAGTAGGAAGCCTGAGTTGAAAAGAAAAAGGACCCAAAACAAATAAACGTCTCCAATGTACTGGAGATATAGGTTTATGAGACTAACACCATAGGGGAAAGGCAAGTACAGAATGAGAAACTAGTGCCTAATGAGAGAACAAAACCTACCCCAAAGTGGGTAACGTTCGGCGAGGTAATCACAGTGGCCCAAATGCTGAACCTTGGCCTTGTACCTCTGCCACCTCAAGAAAATACACCAACGAAGGGGAATATTCTGGCAGAAGAAGCCGACGAAGAACAACAACAACAAGGTGAGGGGTAGAACCTCAGGAATATAGATATTGAATCTAATGCTGCTAAAGATGCAGACACCGGGGTAGATGATACTAATGCCACTAAAGTGGATAATGTCAGTGGACTAGAGGATACAGGAAAAGGGTCCGAAGAGACTCAGAACATAGGAGACGCACAACAGAACCCCAAAGGGGATTTACAGGATCAGACTATGGCAGAAAGGCCACCCCTGTCCCCACCATAATGGTTGGTGGATTCAAGAAAAAGGAAGGCCCCAGCACTGGCCAAGGACCATCTCTCTTTGGCAGAGATGATGGTGCAAAAATAGAATTCCCCCAAGGCAAAGAAGGCACAGATAGTCCATACCATTCAGACTGGTCTGGGCGGAGATATAGCTGAAATGATTACAACTCCTCCCCCAGAGGCAGATGCGGCGACAGCAAAGGCCGAGGATTACACAATCACGAAGATATCTCTAGGGAAGAGGGGCAGGCAGGGAAAATTAGACCTGTTGAGAGAGGCAGCCAAAGAGGTAGAAGCCCGCTATGAGAAACAATCCCAGAAGCTTTAGGAAGAAAGAGAAATGAACACAAATCTTATTGGGCTTTTGATAGAGCTCGCAGGCCCATCATTTCTATTCCTCCAAAACATTCCACGTCCGGAGCACCACTCCCACAGGGTGATATAGATGTGCTTAGAGGAATGAAGAGGAAAGCACAGGCCATTGATGACTGGGTGGTTGAACAGGTAGGAAACATTCAAAGTTTCATAGTAGCCACACTCCTAGACTTGTACGCAGCCAGAAATGTTCTACACCAGGCCAAAACTACCATTACCATCTGGGAAGGAGAGATCGAACAATACAAGGCCTGGATGGATGAGTTGGGAGAAATCCTGAGTCTTGGGGAAGAGATTGTTACTAAGGCCAGAATTTTAGGAGAGGATTCTTTTGACTTTGTTCAGACCCATCACTCCAGACTTGATTTCACATTGGAGATAATCAAACAACTGGTAGGGGCCCTGCAGGACAAAGTTCTAGAGGTAGATTATTCTTTAAATTTATACAAGGCATTTGTTTCAAGAGTTTCGAGAGTCGATCCCTTTAGTATTGAAACATTTACTCTGGAGGAATATGTCATGGGGAAGTTTGAAGAGCTAATAGAGTCTCGATACCAGTCCCTGGAGGGAATGGACAAAGCAAAAATGTCACGTATATCACGCATGGTGCTCTGGGGTCACGACACGGCAAAGATGGCCAAAGAATTCAAGGCAAGTACTCTAAATTTGGGCGAATAGGTGGAGGCGGCCAAATACCATCGGGCTAGCCTCAAGGACATTGATGAGGATGGAATCGCCCAGCTCCTGGAAACATTCAAAAATAGTAAGGAGCAATAAAGTTCTCTAAATTCTGGAGATTTTTACCAGCAGGGTACATTTTGAACATTCTTTATTCTTTGAGTGCAAGCTCCTTGATCTCGGAGTCCTGGATCCAACATTTTTGTATTATTTAAAGGACTCATGTCCAGGTTCCTTGGATCCAACCAGTCATTACCAGGAAGTTAATAAGGGTGTCATAAAGTAGGTGACCCCAGTAAGGCACGTCAGCTCGAGAGATGGTTCTAACAGGTGGTCTTCCCAAGGGGCCGCTCCAGCATTAAACACCTGGTGCATTGGGGAGAGTGAGCCACTTTTATAGTGATGAGACATGTAGCCTCAAACCCCAAGGGATTTGATTCCTTCTATTCTTCCTCTGGCTCTCTTCTCAATGTTGATTCTTCCATACCACTTTTCTTGTCTTATTCTTCTGACATGTCATACCTCTGCTCTCTTCGAGGTTGTTGTAACGTGGTGCAGGTAGTACCGACCATCAAAAATTGTATTTTATTGTTGAGTGTGAAGTTAAGTTAGGTTAGTTTTAGGGAAAACTTTTGTGTATAAATAACAAGTTCGACCTCATTCCAAGGGTCGGCAGAATTGATGATTTTCCAGTCCATAGCTATAGCAGTTTCAACATTTTATTTCTTGTAGTTGCAGAGCTCAATGCTCCTTAGTTCTTAGAATCTCTCAGTAGATAGATGCTCCCTTGGAGCCATTATTGTACACACCAGCGCTGCTGGAAAACCTATTAATCAAGAAAGAAGAGTTTTGGCAATGAAGTTGTTAGAGTTCTAATCTCTGGATTAATGTTCTTTTGTGTTGTATGTTTCTAATGTCTCTTGCTCTAATGTTTTAAGTAGATTAATGACCTCCTTTTCCCCTCGCTATTGAATATGTATGAAGTGATGGTTTTGTATGCATTCAGTATTTAGTGTAGCATGTTAGAGCATGGTTGATGTTTTAAATGTATTGGCATAACTATAGGTAGAATGAACACTCTCTAACCCTGGCATATCTTTTGAAGTTTCTTTGATAATCCAAATGCTTGTAGGAAACCCCAACCTAATGAAATCCCCAGAGAAGATGAGCCAAGAAAACCAGCTATCCCCTTGAACAAAATAGTCACACTCCCAACTTAACTCCTACACTATCGAGACTCGAATCTCACGTGCTTGAAGGCCCAGAGAGTTTATTCCCTGGACAACCTTT
This sequence comes from Thuja plicata, assembly GCA_018584345.1. Lineage (NCBI taxonomy): Eukaryota > Viridiplantae > Streptophyta > Pinopsida > Cupressales > Cupressaceae > Thuja > Thuja plicata. Next base: position 105,412 of record MU227985.1, on the reverse strand, counting down.
ACAGGTGAAGTTGGTTGGTACCCCGATACCCAGTGACAACTTACACTCTGTTGGCAGACCAGTCACAAAGTCTCGTCAATAGAAACTGACGCTAGAAGGAGGGCATGAGCTCATCCCCTTCTGAGGATTTAGACTTTACACCACCTAAGGGTTCACCTAGCCATATTTTTAGGAAGCTAACCTTTAGTGGGATTGGATCATTTTCACCTACCCAATTCAAAAGAGTCCTTAGATCAGCCCCCAATCCCGCTAGGTTTGTTGAACTCAAGCCTCCCACTTGAAAGAAGCAGACCCCGCAAACCAAGCCAGCCAATATTGTCTGGGGATCTACTACATCTTATAATACCCAAGTCTCTCAAACAACCCCAGGTACTAATGATTAGTATAGCCAAAATCAAACACCCCTGATGGCTGCATACTTTGGCAACACTGGGTCCCCAATGGGACAGTTTCCTGGTGCTACCAATGATCTTCCCGCCCACCTGGAGAAGATATGCCCTTGATATGAGCATTTAGGCTCACAAATCATAGAAGAGAATCTAAAAGCATGCAAAGATGCCATGTACCGACATCAGATCCAACATCAAGATGTTGTGACCCAAATGTTCCCTCTATCCTTGGGACAGAATGAGCTGAACTAGTACCTTAACCTACCTGCCAACTCCATCAACAGTTGGCAAGATATGGAAGATGCATTCCTAGTGGCCTTCCATGTACATGTGGACCTAGCATGGTCCCACAACTAGTTTATCTCCATTAGGAAGGAACCAATTGAACCCCTTGTTGCATTCAACCATCGATTCCAATGTGCCTTGAAGCGGTGCATGGGTACTTTCATCCCATCTGCAGATGTAACCATCCAGACATACCTTAACGCAATGGACCCTTTCTTTGCCACTCTCCTATGGAGAACTACCACCCCAAATTATTGGGACACTCTGGTGAAGGTTTACAACCTAGCCTTGGAGTTGTCCCGCAGTTTGAACAAAGCTCTTGGCAGGATTGGGCAGAGTATGCCTTTCAACATGATACCCGGCAGAACTTCTTACACTAGGGAATACAACCCCAATCAGTCAATGAGTGCCCCAACGATGGCCATGAATCCCCCACCACCACCGATAGACCAGCAGGCTCAATACATATACCCATCGCAAGCACAAACAATATCAGGTCTAGAATTTATTCCTTGGAACCAGTCATAGTCAATGCAACAACCATCGACACAACCCTCAAGAGTACCTTTCTTCTAGTCGCCTGAGGTTGGAGGATTTTCGTCCTTGACTGGTAGTTTCTGCCTTCCCTGAGAACCAACCACAACAACTATCACACTGTGACGCGAACACCTAGCTGTCCACCAAGGTTGAATCCCTCTGGTGAATGTTGTACTCACTAATTGTGGACATGGGACAACTGAAGGCAAGGTCTTCTGCACCCCATGACCCCAATTCCCAAAGAGGGAATATCTTCTCCGGCCAATGAAATACCAATACCAGAGGAAGAAACTACAACAATGGGCCTCAGCCCAACCAATAGCAATGGAATAACAACGCAAACACTGGAGGTCCTCCTGTTGACGGGGTTTCGCTGACCGGGTCCGTCAACAGTCATAAGTTGTCACTGGGCTCCGGAGTCTAGAGAAATTGGCCAACTCCGCCTGTAAAGGTTTTCCAAGGGAAATAAATCCTCCGGGCCTTCAAGCACCTGGGTGTCAGGTCACGACAGTGCGGGGCTCGGTTGGGAGAGGTGACTATTTTTGAGGGGGATAGCTGGGTACTTCAACTCATTCTCCCAGAGATTCAGAATAGTAAGGGTTTCCCGGAGTATTCCACACTTAGCAAATAAAATGAAAAAAAGATCCTGCAGGGTTAGAAACGCTTATCTAACTATAGTCATGCTGAAAAGTCTGGAACATCAACAACACTCTGAAAGACTACACTAAATACTGAAGAAATACACAACCATCAGTTAGCATTTTATCAGTAGCAGAAATAAAGAGGTCGTTAATCTACTTTAACATATCAGAGTGAAGGACATACAGAACATCAAAACATGAAATACCATTAACTCAAAAGCAGAGACGTTAACAACTTTATTGCCAAGAATCCTTCCTTCTTCATTAATGTAGTCCAGCAAGCACTGGTGCGTGATACAATGGTGGCTCCAAGGGAGCATCTAACTATCAAGAACATAACAATGGAGCATTGAGCTCTGCAACTGAAACCAGAAATCACTTTGCTATTTCTTATGGACAACAAAATTATCAATTTCGCCGACCCTTGGAAATGGGCCGATTTGCCTATTTATACAACTCTTTCTAACCCTAACCCTATTTTACTGTGCTTCAATAAAATACAATATCTGGGGGCTGGTACTACCTGCGCCACCCTACAAAAGACCTGGAGATAGAATAGGTCTACCATATCAGAAGAAGAAGACAAGAATATACATCGGAAGAATCGGCCTCGAGAAGAGAGCCAGAGAGAAGAAAGAAGAGAGTAGGTCCCCCGGGGACTGAGGCTACATGCCTCATAAATGGGAAATGCGGTGCCCTGTCTCCAATGTGCCAGGTGTACCTTTGAATGGCACCTTGAGAAGACCACCCTGTTAGAAACCAACCGCCAAACCAATGCCTCTTGATGCGCTCAACTACCCCCTGACAGTCTTTATTAACCACCTCTGAAAGTGACCGGTCGGCCTCGGGGACCGGGACACGGATCACTTTAAAGAATACAAAATTTTGGATCCAGAACTCTAGGATCCGAGAACTTACGTCCCCAAAAGAATAAAGAATGCTTAAAGCCCAAATTTCCCTTGTTCCTGGAGAACGCTCAAGGCTGCTTATTATCGTTGAAGGCCTGAAGGATGCAGAAAATGCCATCTTCATCAATCTTCCTTAGGCTGGCCCTTCTATGTCTGGCCACTTCAACTTGTTCTGCCAAGTTCAGAACATTATTTCGGAACTCATCTGCCATCCTTGCGGCATCATGGCCTTTAAGCACCATTTTGGTTAGTTTTGCCATTCGGGCCCCATCCATCCCCTCCGGGGATTGATACCGAGATGCCATCATTTCATCAAAATTCCCCAAAACTGATTCCTCAGGGGTATAAGTATTTGTACCAAGGGGATCAACCCCGGAATCCTTTGTTACAAAGGACCTATATAAATTGGAAGAATACTTTAATGTGTTTACCTTTTCCTGTAAAGACTCTACCAGTTGCTTGGTTACCTCCAATGTGAGGTCCAGTCTGGAGTGCTAAGCCTTTAAGAAATCAAATGATTCTTCACCCAGAATTCTGGATTCGGAAATTATGTCTTCTCCCAGGGTGAGGAGCTCTTCGAACTCTACCTTCCACGCCTGGTAATTTTCGGCGTCACTCTCCCACTACTCAATCAGTGCTTCTGCCTGCAAAATAATTTGTCGGGCCATATACAAATCTAGGAGAGTGGCCACTAGGAAACGCCGGGTGTTTCCTACCTGTAGCGCGGCCCATTCGTCTACTGCCTAGGCCTTCTTCTTCATTACTCGCAGGGAGTCTATGTTGCTCTGCAGTAATTCTTCTGATGTGGAGGTCTGCGGAGGGGCAGCGTTGAGGGGTCGGGCCAGCTCTGTAAGCAACCCCATGAGGTTTACATTATTCTCCTTTTCTGCCTTGAGCCTTTGGGCCTCCTTTTCATATCGGGCCTCCACTGCCCTTGCCGCTTCTTTTAGCAGGTCCACCTCGCCCTGCTTTCCTCGTTTGCCCAAGGGTACCTCTGCGATATTGTAATCCGCGAGATCCGCGGTCGCTTCATCGGCGTCTGGGAGAGGTGTTGCCACCACCGCAACTGTTTCTCCGCCCGACCCAGTTTGAAGGGTATGAACCGTCCGGGCCTTCTTTTCTTTTGGCGGGGCCTGAGCCAAGGCCATCATTTCGGCCAGGGAGAAAGGGACTGTTGGAGCTGATTGGGTTTTCCTTTTTCTGCTCTCAGCCAACCATGGAGGTGGGAGGGGTGGCCTTCTTGCTAGAGTTTGTTCTTTGGATCCTCTCCCAGTGTCTGGTGGCGGCTGCTCCTTTTCAACAGGTATTTCCTCTATTTCCCTCCCTGCTGGAACCTCTTCTGTAGCAACATCTTCTTCAATTTCCATCTCCTCAGCCTGGTCCGTGATGTCAATTGTTGTGTCTAGACCCTGATCGGCTTCTTCGGGGATCTCCTCTTCATGTTTCTCTTCTTCTTCTTCTTCTGTCGGTAGTAAGGGCAGTATCGGGCCAAGATTCAGAGTTTGGGCCACTGTGATTACCTGCCCGAAGGTTTCCCCTGGGAGTGGCCCTGAGAATACGGCGGCTGGGGTTACAGTTGGTCCCGAAGTTCCGGGTCTGGGTTCCCCAGCGGATGCCTTCTATTCACTTGGCAGTTGTTGGTCCACTCCCGGACCTTCTGTTCCTGAGACCCCGGAGATAATCTCTGGTTCTGGCCTCTTTTCTTTAGTTCATTACTCTTGTTGTCCCACAGCTTCTTCTTCCCGGTCTTCCGAGTCCACAGCCTCTTGTTCTTGCTCCAGGACTTCTGTCCCCGCTTGTGTATCACCCCCTTGCAGATTTCAGAACTCATCGGCTGCAAACATGTCAAACTCCTCTTCTGGAGGGGGACTGGCTGGGATGTCTGCCTGTTCTGTTTCCTTCTTCGGTTCTGGGGAACTAGAAGAAAGGATCTCTACTTCTTTTGGGAGGGAAGCCCTGGGCGCCGGTTCTGCCTTGGGCTGTTTTATGTGCTTTCTCTTCCTCCAGGTGATCAAAGGCGGCCCCGCATCTGCTATTGCTGCTGCCTCCAGAGGATCCACCCCTGTTGCCTTCGCCATTAAGGCTGCCAGCGATGGGGAGGAAGGAGGATGAATTGGTCCGGCCATCAGCGGGGGAGTGGCAAGCCTTGTGATCAATTGCTCCCTCATTTGTTGGGAGGCCGCTACAGATTGCCTAATCTATTCTTGGATGGGGACTTGCTACGCGGAGGGTGTTGTTTCTATCCCCTTTCCTTTATCTGTGCCTTGTGCAGAAGTCCCGGCCCCCAGGGTCAACCTTGGTACCGGTGGTGATGCTTTTGTTACCGGCCGGGAGGCTAGGCGCGCACTCCCGGGGCATGCCTTCTTAAAGTAGGCATGACTTCTCTCGAGAACCTCCCGAGTGAAGTCCTCAATTGTGTGGTCCTCCTGGAAACCCCAATTCATTGGCACCAGGGGCATTTTATCTATCCCCTTTTCTTTGTACTGGGGATCTATAGTGGGGGCGTCATCTGAAAAGCCCACCGGGAACCTCCGGAGCCTTAGCTCCTGCATCATTCCAGCCATCATTCTATCGTAATGCCAGCTGTGCACATCCATATCATCTTGGCGATCTGCCCAGAAGTCTTCTATGTGTGCGTGGTGGGGCTCCGAAGCCCGGGGCAGTGTCGTTGCAATTCTGCCATGCGGATCAAAAATTTTCCGCACCAGATAAAATTCATGCAAGTTGTAACATTGAAGCTCATTATATGCCTCCTTTGTGGCGGCCAGAGTGCAGGTGTAGTTCCCACAGGAGATTAGGAACAAAACATTGGGGACCTTCTTGAGGGCCAAGAAGGCATGCAATTCCATCATCTGCCGGCAGTATTCCAGCAGCACGATCTTGTCCCCATAATGTTTGGGCAACAAGTAGGGTTTTTCGGAGAAGCCGGCGACCCTAATGTAAGTGTGCTGCTGGAACTGGATGTAGTAGTGCCCATAACTAATAACTAATTTCATCGCCTTAGTAGACACGCGGTATCCGGCATCCCGGGTGGGTGTGAGCAAATGATAGTAAACGAAGGAGTCATTTACCTGGCAGTAACTGAGGAAGCTGGCTTCCCATTGGATCTGTGGGAAATGGTCCCACGGTGCTTTCTATCCCTGGCCAAGTCTGAGAATGCCATCTGTAATTAGGCCATTGGAGTGGGGCCTCTGTTGGGCCAAAGCCCGGAAAACATAAGAAGTCATATAGAACTTCTTATTCTCGTTCAACTGTCAGAACTGGGAGTCGATGTGGTTGGAGATAATGGTCGCCCAGTCGAAGGACTCTCCCTTAGTGGAGATGCCCAGGAGGAAATAGTATATCCATTTTGCAAATTCCTAGGCGGAGGGCTGCCCAAATACCCGGGCCAATGCTATCATCCCCATTTGGATGCTTTCCTTGAATTCAGAGCGGGGGATATCTATCTTCATTCTTTTTGGATCCCTCTTTGGGA
>MU227985.1:88631-99025 GCA_018584345.1 Thuja plicata | reverse complement strand
GGACACCAGTGGAGTGGGGAACCCCGTAGGTTCTGCTGGTGCTAACATGACGACCCGGATAGAAGAGTTATAGTGGGCCGCCAGAGTAAGAACAAGCTCCGGTGACTGCATGGAGCATGGGAAGCAAGCTGCCCAAAAAATTCTAGAACCTCCGACGTTGGTTGCAATTGTGTCTCCAGCCTGTCGCTGAATATGCATTATTTTTACTAGAGCCTGCATTTCTGCCCAAGTTCCGACACTGGGGTCAGTCATAAATTTCACCTGAGACTCAATATTTGAGCCCACAATCTCCTCACCCTGCATATACTTCATGGTGAGGGGCAGCTTCGCTAGGGCCTTCTCTATTTTAGACTTTGCCGCTGCCCTGGTCTCGGTTGTGGATGGCAACACCGGACTTCCGGGAGGAGATGAGGCAGATGCTTCAGACATGGTTGTAAAGTGAAGTCCAGACCTGCGAGACAAAGCGACCGTCAAAACATATTTATCAAAATAAAACAATAACTCTGGGGTCCGGAGTTCTTACCATCGCGCCATTTACTTTTCCTGAAAAGTTAGTTTTTTTTGCATAAGTATCCGAAAAGCAAAACATAAACTTAGCATTTTCTTATTATATCTCTGGGTCTGGGAAATTTTGTCACACTTGATGAAGACATGGGATGAATGAAGGAAAGGGACCCGAAGCCTGGAGAAGTGACCGTTAGTAAAGAAAAATGTGGAAGTAGGTCCACATGGACGCCACGTGCGCTAGCATTGAATGGATGGGATGGCACTGGCGGCAGAGCCAACTGTTCGAATGCGCGAAAAGGAAAAGCCACTTGGCCAGAAGTAATTGTGTGCATGGGAAATAAATGAGGCTCTGACAGCCTTGATGGAGGAGAGAGAAAAATGTCTATTTGAAACCGGCCGATAGGCGAGTTTCAAACAGGTGTTTTCTGCCTCAAAGCAAACTTGAAGCGAAAAACCAACAGCAAGGGTGACTCGACCAGCTCGTTGAGCCACCCAGAAGGATATACAGAGAGCCGAAGGGTATATACATGGAAAGGAGGGATATATACAGAGGTTACTTACAGAAATATACATATATACATGAATTTACACGCGGACGACTCCCGCGTGAAAAACCAGACAAAGCTGAAACAAGAATATACAGCTATTTATATTATATACATGCTATCTACACGCTATTCACAAAATATTTACAAACTATCTACACCTGCACAGAAGGCGGACAACCTTCTGGCAGAGCCGAGCCACCAGCAAGCGGCAAAATAGGAAGACTGAAAAAACAACAGAGAAACAAAGCAAACGAAAACAAAGCGAACGAAAACAAAGACAAGCAAACCCAAAGAAAACCAGGAAATGAAAGCAAAGCGAAGAGGAGGGAAGCAGAGAAACCAACCTGAAACGCAGAAGGCAGAGGAAGGGAAGATTACCAGGGGAACTCTGCAACAGCTTTGAATTGTCAAGCTGTCAAGATCACCACCGCGGAGCACTAGCGTACGTCTGAGAATAGTAGAAGGTGTTAAGCTTTGATTATCACAAATCTCTCTGTAACTGCTCTGCTAATCGCTTTGAAAATCGCTCTATTTCGCTCTAAGTGCTCAAAGATTTTAATCATGGTAAGTGTGATAATGACAGGAGAGTCTATTTATACCCGCGGTAAAAATTAATCCTCCTCACTCCAGAGATTTTGGGTTAGGAAAAACATCCAGACTCTGGGCCCGGGGATTCCTTACGATGATATTCCTAAAACTTAGGAACATCATCACAAACAATCCCGGAGTCTGGAATTCAAATTCCAACCAAAAGGCAACCTCTGAGATCCGGGATCCCAGAGGGGAAACAAAAAAAACAAGAAAACAACACACACCAGGGAAGAAAACCCTAGAGAAAGAAAGCAAAAAGAAAAGACAAGGCAAAGCTGCAGCAAAAAGCAAAGCGAAAAAAAAAGGGGGGACCCAACATTTTGCACACAAAATGTAGGGACGGGGATGCAGGGCATAACAAATGGCGACTATCTGGGACAAATGCCCTAGCGCATTTGAGGACCATAGAATCTCTGGTTATCACAACTGGAACAAATCGTCCTCCCAAAGCGTTTGACAAGCAGAGAGCAGAATATCCGAGAGAACCTGACCACACAGGAGTCAGTCCGTAGCCTTTCATCAGTGGTGTCGTGTGTGCTTTGGAAGGAAATCAAGCCGATGAACTCTGGGGGGAAATAGAGAAACGATACTAATTACATCGAACCAGTCATCAATTTAATTGCTTTTCCTTCGGAGACCAGAGTTTCGTCCCGCTTTTCCTCATTACTTCATTTATTTTTAGGTGGGGAAGGCGGTACTTCTTTCACCATTGAGCCCAAGCTTAGCCAAAATTCAAATGGCGGTACTTCTTTCACCTATCCACCTATGTTTAGACATTTGGAGAGGATAAAACTCCAGACCCGGAAGGAATTCCTTTGGATTTTCAGACGTGGATCAACCAACCAGTACAGCTGATCTACCCCTGGCGTGTCCGATTACTTGTCCCTTATATTATTATTGCTCACTGATTTCCAGACTCCCGAAGACAAAACCCAATGGAGATTGCTCGAAAATGTGTCGTAACCTACAAACAATCCCGGAGACCGGGTTGATTCCACCGTGATAAAGATAGATTCTAGAGTTCACCATGTCGGAGGCATTGCACCAGAAGCCAAAGTTATGCGAAGCATTCCCATTCCTACAAGATGGAATAGAACACCGGGGGAAAGAAAGTCAAAAGTGAAAACAAAGACAACAAAAGCAAAAGGGAGACTGCCCTGGAAGGCAGCCAACAAAACTATTTACAAGGGAAAATTTACATATAATACAACTTTGGACAAACTTACCCTTATTCGAAGTAATGTTTGAGAAACTTCCCATTAACAAGCAATGCGACAGGTTCTCCAGTCAAGGTGTTAAGGCGGTAAGTATTTGCCCCGCAGATTTCTGAGATTAAGTATGGTCTGAGCTAGAGCCGTTGGAACTTGGTGTGCTTTCCTTTCTTCTCCCGGGCCTTATCCCACAGCAAGACCAGATCCGAGATCTGAAAAGTCTTGTATTGGGCTCTTCTATCAAACCATCATTTTACTACGGCTTGATGACGTGTGAAATGTTCAAGGGCTGCATCTTGTTGTTCCTCCATCCGCACTAGATTCAGGAGCCGAACCTCCATAATGTTGTCCCTGTTGTTGAATTCCTACATGAATTATAAAATTGGGATTTGTAAGTTGACTGGGAATACAGGGTTCTGAGCATAAACGAGGTGGAATGGGGATGTCCCCAAGGCGGCTTTAATACGAATATGATCCGCCCAGAGGGCAAATTTCAATTTTTTGGTGCCAATCCCGGGGATTTTGTTCCAGCAGATGTTTGATCACCTCAACTAGATTCTTGTTCGTTGATTCAGCAACGCCATTTCCCTGAGGGTAATAGTTGCTGGAGAACTTCAGTGTGACCTTTTGGTTGTAGGTCCATTCGAGTAATTGTGCGGAAGAAAACACCAGACCATTGTCACATACTAAAGCAAAGGGAATTCCAAACCTTGTGATGATGTTTTCTTCCAAGAACTTGATAACTACGTTCGCGGTGTTATTTTTACAAGGTATGGCTTCAGACCACCGGGTGCAGTAATCAGTAGCAGTCAGAATGTATCGGTGGTTGGCAGACGAGTTGGGTTTGATCTCCCCGATGAAGTCAAATGCCCACTGGGCAAAGGGTCTAGCCTCATAGACTGGTTGCAGAGGCATGGCTGGGTTACGCTCATGATGCGCTGCAGTTTGGCAGGTATGGCATTTCCTGACATGAGCGTAAACATCTTTGAAGATACAGGGCCAATAGTATCTGGCCCGGAGGATCTGGTGGGCAGTGGCGTCAGCTGAACCATGCCCGGTTCCAAATTGTCCATGGAATTCATCAATTATTTTCACAGCTTGGTCCCTGTCGATGCACCGGAGGTACACTCCCTCGTAGTTCCGATGGTAAAGCACAAAGTTTTTGATCATGAAATGGGCACTTTTCATCCGTAGGGCACGACGTTTGTGGGGAGGTAATCCTTCCAGGCATTTGTTATTTAGCAACAAATACACCAGATCGGTATACCACGGATCCCGGGTAATGGACTCCACTGTGTAAGTATGACATTCTATGTGGGGAGTCTCCTCTGCTATTGTTCGACTTAGTCCCTGGCCTTGGACTATTTTCATGTGATGCATCTCTAAATCATATTCCTAGAGGATGGCCATCCATTTCCCCCGTCTCTCGCCCAATTCACTCTGCATCAGCAGAGATTTGACAGCCTGGTCCGGGATGATAGCATGCACCTTGTTCCGGAGAATATAATGCCAGAATTTCTTCACGGCGTGAACTAGAGAAAAGGCCTATTTTTCTAGTGATGAATACCAGACTTCGGCGTTCTTAAAGGGGGAACTCATGAAAGCAATTGGTCGTTCCTCCCCCTTTACCTTTTGGGTTAGTACTGCCGCGGCAGAATGCGGCAAAACAAAGGAGTAGATGTAAAATGGAAGGGAATAGTCTGGACTAGCCAGGACAGGTGCCTCCGTTATGGTCTGTTTTATCTAGGCGAACGCCCGCTTTGCTTCAGGACTCCACTCAATTTTGGTATCCTTTTTCATCTTTTCATTGAGTGGTTTGACTATCTCTGCGAATCCTATGATGAATCAACGCACGAAGTTGATTTTTCCAAAGAAGGATCGCATTTCTTTCTTACTACCAGGCATCTGTAAGTTTAGCAATGCTTCGACTCTATCAGGATCTATGGATATACCCTTATCAGAGACGATATGCCCTAGCAATTTCCCCTCGGTGACCCTGAATATACACTTCTTGGGGTTGAGGGATATCCCATACCGGCGACACCTCTCACAGATCTGAGCGAGGTGGGCGGCGTGATCACGCCTGTCCTGGGAGAAGATGGTCAAATCATCCATGTAGATGATTATACATCGATTTACAAGGCCCTCGAACACAATGTCCATGGCCTTCTGAAAGGTAGCCCCTGTGTTGATCAAACCGAAGGGCATTCTTCTATATGCGAACGTTCCCCACTTGGTGGTAAACGTTGTTTTCTCTCTATCCTCGTACTTGACCATGACCTGGTTGTATCCCGAATATCCATCTAGGAAAGAAATCATCTGGGATCCATTTACTATCTGCAACACCTCATCCAAGGAGGGGAGAGGGTGATTATCTTTTTTAGATGCCTTGTTCAAATTTTGGAAATCCATGCAAAGGCGGATCTCACCGTTCTTCTTCCTGACTGGGACCAGGTTGGCAACCCATGTAGTATGCTGGATTGGAAAGATAATCTGAGCTGACAATAGTTTTTCTACCTCTTGACGAATTAGAGGCTCTATTAGGGGGTTGACCGGTCTTTGCTTTTGCCGAAAGGGCTTAGCATCTGGTTTCAGGGGGATGGTATGGGTCATGATGGATGTGTCATATGTCTTTAAGTCTTCATACCCCCAGGAAATTACATCAAGGTATTCTCAGAGAACCGTAAGAATCTTCTCATTTTCCCCAGGGGAACAGGAGGTGCCTATGTGGATGATTTTCTCTTCACCGGGCTGGCCGATGTTAACCTTTTCAAACTTTCCTCCCTCAGGGGAGGATGATACCTTCTCACGGGTTCGAGGGTCTGAGTCGAAGATTCACTCTAATGCAACCATCCCCTTAGGGATAGTGTTGGTGGGCAAGTCCATGATCCCATCATATTCACCACCCTGCCCAGTGTCATCGTGATCTCGTTCTTCCACTATCTGATCTTTGAAGACACCAAAATTGGCCATAAAGGCCAGGATATGTTGATCGTCTTTGAAAACCTAAAAGTGAGTCACATTGTCTGGAATGGAGGGGGTGGGGACCATCTCAACTGAAAATCTCCAGAGTCGTGAGCCGGCCATCGGCTCAAGTGTGCTGGCAGAAACAGCTAGGGCATCCGGGACATAGTTCCGTCGCTGGGGAATGAGGTCGATGCCAAAGGCATCAAAATATTCAATGAGGCTCCAAGCCCGATTGCGGTACGCGGCCAGCCTCTTGTCATGACATGTGTACTGACTCCGGACTTGTTTAACAACCAACTCTGAATCACCCAGGGCCCGGAGGTGGGTGATACCTTTTCTTAGTGCGAATAGGAGTCCAAGGACCAAGGCCTCGTACTCTGTGACATTATTTATGCAGTTAAACTGCAACCTGTAGGATGCGAGGAAGGATCTCCCCCGCGGGTTGATTAATTCTACTCTAGCCCCACAGCCCTGTTTGGATCGGGACCCGTCAAATTTAAGGGTCCATAAGTCATTACTCATAATTTGGGGCTGGGGAGGGGGAGTTTTCTTTGGATTGATGCTGGGGGAATTGGGGATTTTCTCCCAGACTACCGGCGTGAAAGTGGAATTTATCACCGGAGGCGTTTCAGTTTGCGATTCCCAGGTGGATGGCACCAAAGGAGTGCATCCTGTAGAAGTACTGGGTCCCGGGGAAGCGATTGCATGTTCACTCCGGAGGATATCAAGCTGTCGGGTAGCGATTGACCGACATGGCTCACACTCGTGCTCTGAATGTTTTTGGTAATGCAATCGGCACCAAATGCCGGATAGGAGTGTGGCAAGGTTCGTTGTGGGGCCTTGAGAGTTGGCTTCAACTCTCACCTTTTCTTCAAAGTCCTGTGCTCTTTGCAACACTACGGGATCCTCTCCGGGGATGAAATCAAATGTTAAGATTTTAAGAGGTCGGTACACCCCCAGAGAAGACTCAGAGAAAAGGACTTCATTGAGCCTCCCAGCTTTGGTAAGGGCCTGTTTCATCCGGGGTTCGCTTTCGACCCGGATCTGATTGGATTCTCCTTCCCACGGAAGCCACAAGTGGGTGAAGTCAGTCGAAAAGTATCCATTTAAGGACTTAGACCAATTCCGACTTAGTAACATCCCGTAAGTCTCTGGGATGTCCACCACTTGGATGTCGATAATGCTGGCTATCCTGGGGTCCTGGATAAGATGTATCTAGACATTTTTCAGCTCCCCCACCATTTTCACAGCAGTCTTATCCAGTTGGATCACTGCGCCATTAGACGGGGTGGGGTGGAGTTTGAGCTTCTGACAAATGGATAAGGGCATGATGTTACCCGAAGCTCCAGAATCTACTAGGCAGTTGTGTATATTTTTGCCGTAAATGTTCAGGCCTAACAGGAAGGGAGGATCCTCATTATTTCCCCGGTAGATGGCCGCATTAGCATCTTCGAAGGAGACGGTCTTGGGAGGTTGGCTAACTGCTTCTGGGTTCCCTAAGAGCTTCAGAAGGGACTTTTTCTGCTCAGGGCAATTTAACAAAACCTCCATCAAGGTCATGGAGGTGGTGGTCTGCTCTAATGCCTTTATAATATCGAACCTTCCTCTCGGGAATTGGTGATTTTCCTCCGCGAGATCTTTTTCTTGGTTAGAGCTAGGACCTTTTAGAGGGACAGGCCGATCAGTTGTATTACTCTGGGGAGGAGGAGTATCTTTGGTAGGAGGTATAGGCATGTAAGCTGGTCCTTTACCCGCCTGGCTCCGGGTGTTGTATGGAGCCCGTGGGTTGGTAAAGGCGTTGGCCTCAAAGGGCGGAATGGATTCATCAAAGAATCCCTGTAGTTTGGATTTTTCTTCATCTTCCCCGGAAGTACCGAAGAAGATGGTATCACAGGTGAAGGCACTGTGGGTCTGCTCTTGGATAGGGGGCTCTGGGGGAGCGGTATCATGTGATTGCTGCCTGTCCAGCTGGGAGATCATTATGACTTTCTCCAAAGTGCCACAATTTACTTCATTGTGGGAACTTGTGTCATGTAGTCTACACCAGTTAGTCATGGGCTGGAAGTCTGTGACTGGTGTAAAATGGGATGGTCCAGCACCATTTGGGTTAGTGTTTTGGTTTGGAGGCGGGCCTCCGGTGTTGGCGTTATTATTCCATTGTTGTTGGTTTGGCCTAGGCCCATTGTTGAAGTTTCTCCCCCCGGCATTGTTGTTTCGCTGGCCAGAGAAGATATTTCCCCTCTGGGAATTTGAGTTTTGGGGTGCGTAAGACCCAGCCTTTAGTTGACCCATGTCCATGGTCAGAGTGGACAGCATTCACCGGAGGGATTCAACCTCGGCGGTCAACTGAGTGTTAGCGTCACAATGGGATGGTTGTGGCGGTTGTTGGCTTCCCGGGAAAGCAGCAGGATTAACCGGAGTCGAGGGTGGCAATCCTCCAGCCGCGGACGACTAGAAGAAGGGCACTCCGGATGGTTGTGTCTGAGTCTGTTGTGTCTGTTGTGGCTAATTCCAAGGGAAGACTTCTGGACCCAGTGTCATCTGGGTCTGGGAAGGGTAAACATATCGCGCCTGTTGGTCTATCAAAGGTGGCGGGGGATTCACCGCCATTAAGGGGGCACCTATTGCCAGATTGGGATTGTAACCCCCGGCATATGCAGTTCCGCCGGGGATCATGTTGAAAGGTGTGTTCTGTCCAATCCCGCCTGGGGACTTATGGAGACCGCGGGACAACTCTAAGGCCAGGTTGTAGATTTTTTCCAAAGTATCCCGGTCGCCCGGGGCGGTTGTTCTCCAGAGGAGAGTGGCAACGAAAGGGTCCATCGCATTGAGGTATGTCTGTATGGTAACATCTGGCGATGGGACAAAAGGGCCTGTGCACCTCTTCAAGGCATGCTGGAACCTATGGTTGAATGCTGCAAGAGGCTCATTGGGTTCCTTTTTGATGGAGATGAACTGGCTATGGGACCAGGCTAGGTCCACATGCACGCGGAAGGCAGCCAAGAAGGCGTCTTCCATATCCTGTCAAGTGTTGATGGAGTTGGCGGGAAGGTTCAGGTACCAGTTCAACTCGCTTTGTCCCAAGGACAAGGGAAACATGTGGGTCACAACATATTCATGCTAGATCCAGTGTCGATTCATGGCATCTTTGTATGCCTATAAATGTTCTTCTGCGGTCCGTGAGCCTAAGTGCTCATATCGTGGGCAAATCTTCTCCGGGTGAGAAGGTAAGTCGTTAATTGCGCCCAGAAAAGTGCCCATTGGGGACCCAGTGTTTCCAAAGTATGCAGCCATTGGGGGAGCTATATGCTGGGTGGTTTGAGTACTAGTTCCCGGGGCTGTCTGGGGAGTTTGGGTATTCAGAGGTGTGGTAGAACCCCAGACAACAGTGGCTGGTATAACTTTCGACATTTTCTTCTTTCGAGCAGGAGGCTCGAGTTGGAAAAACCCTCTGGGATTCAGAGCAGACCTAAGGACTCTTTCAAATTTAGCAGGGGAAAAGGACCCAATCCCACTAGAGGCTTGTCTCCTAAAACTACAACTCGGGGAACCCTCAGGAGGTGTAAAATCAGAATTTTGGGAGGGGGATGAGTTCATGCCCTCCTTCTAGTGCCAGTTTCTGTTGACGGGGTTTCGCTGACCGTGTCCGCCAATAGTCATAAGTTGTCATCGGGCTCCAGAGTCTGGAGAAATCGGCCAACTCCGCCTGCAAAGGTTGTCCGAGGGAAATAAATCCTCTGGGACTTCAAGCACCTGGGTGTCGGGTCACGACGGTGTGGGGCTCGGTTGGGAGAGGTGACTATTTTTGAGCGGGATAGCTGGTTACTTCAACTCATTCTCCCGGAGATTCAGAATAGTAAGGGTTTCCCGGAGTATTCCACACTTAGGAAATAAAATGAAAAAAAGATCCTGCAGGGTTAGAAACGCTTATCTAACTATAGTCATGCTGAAAAGTCCGGAACATCAACAACACTCTGAAAGACTACACTAAATACCGAAGAAATATACAACCATCAGTTAGCATTTTATCAGTAGTGTAAATAAAGAGGTCGTTAATCTACTTTAACATATCAGAGTGAAGGACATACAGAACATCAAAACATGAAATACCATTAACTCAAAAGCAGAGACGTTAACAACTTCATTGCCAAGAATCCTTCCTTCTTCATTAATGTAGTCCAGCAAGCACTGGTGCGTGATACAATGGTGGCTCCAAGGGAGCATCTAACTATCAAGAACATAACAATGGAGCATTGAGCTCTGCAACTGAAACTAGAAATCACTTTTCTATTTCTTATGGATAACAAAATCATCAATTTTGCCGACCCTTGGAAATGGGCCGATTTGCCTATTTATACAACTCTTTCTAACCCTAACCCTATTTTACTGTGCTTCAATAAAATACAATATCTGGGGGCTGGTACTACCTGCGCCACCCTACAAAATGTTAGGAATAAGGTGTCTCAACCTTGGATAATTCCTATTCTTATTATTTGTTTTGTAAAATGTATTTCTTGCAAATAATGTTGATGTGTCGGCATCTTGAATAGTGTGTAGGGAGATCATGGCT
>MU227985.1:71683-88180 GCA_018584345.1 Thuja plicata | reverse complement strand
TGCAATATCTTTGTTAAAGTAGTTAACGAATCTGTTCAGTTGTAAGGATTTAAAAGAATTTGCATAATACTTTCCTATAGAGATTAGCGTAGGAAGCTATTTCCGCACCTGAGTTTCCTTACACAAAAGACCTGGAGACAGAATAGGTCTACCATGTCAGAAGAAGAAGACAAGAATATACATCGAAACAATCGGCCTCGAGAAGAGAGCCGGAGAGAAGAAAGAAGAGAGTAGGTCCCCCGGGGACCAAGGCTACATGCCTCATAAATGGGAAATGCGGTGCCCTGTCTCCAATGTGCCAGGTATACCTTTGAACGGCACCTTGAGAAGACCACCCTGTTAGAAACCAACCGCCGAACTAATGCCTCTTGATGCGCTCAACTACCCCCTGACAGTCTTTATTAACCACCTCTGAAAGTGACCGGTCGGCCTCGGGGACCGGGACACGGATCACTTTAAAGAATATGAAATTTTGCATCTGGAACTCTGGGATCCAGGATCATACGTCCACAAAAGAATAAAGAATGGTTAA
Organism: Thuja plicata; assembly: GCA_018584345.1. Lineage (NCBI taxonomy): Eukaryota > Viridiplantae > Streptophyta > Pinopsida > Cupressales > Cupressaceae > Thuja > Thuja plicata. The sequence goes on along the minus strand of MU227985.1, from coordinate 87,648 downwards.
AGCCCAAATTTCCCTGGTTCCCGGAGAACGCTCAAGGCTGCTTATTATCATTGAAGGCCTGAAGGATGCGAAAAATGCCATCTTCATCAATCTTCCTTAGGCTGGCCCTTCTGTGTCTGGCCACTTCAACTTGTTCTGCCAAGTCCAGAATATTATTTCGGAACTCATCTGCCATCCTTGCGGCATCATGGCCTTTAAGCACCATTTTGGTTAGTTTTTCCATTCGGGCCCCATCCATCCCCTCCGGGGATTGATACCGAGATGCCATCATTTCATCAAAATTCCCCAAAACTGATTCCTCAGGGGTATAAGTATTTGTACCAAGGGGATCAACCCCGGAAGCCTTTGTTACAAATGACCTATATAAATTGGAAGAATGCTTTAATGTGTTTACCTTTTCCTGTAAAGACTCTACCAATTGCTTGGTTACCTCCAATGTGAGGTCCAGTCTGGAGTGCTGAGCCTTTACGAAATCAAATGATTCCTCACCCAGAATTCTGGATTCAAAAATTATGTCTTCTCCCAGGGTGAGGAGCTCTTTGAACTCTACCTTCCACGCCTGGTAATTTTCGGCGTCACTCTCCCACTGCTCAATCAGTGCTTCCGCCTGCAAAATAATCTATCGGGCCATATACAAATCTGGGAGAGTGGCCACTAGGAAACGTCGGGTGTTTCCTACCTGTAGCGCGGCCCATTCGTCTACTGCCTGGGCCTTCTTCTTCATTACTAACAGGGAGTCTATGTCGCTCTGCAGTAATTCTTCTGATGTGGAGGTCTGCGGAGGGGCAACGTTGAGGGGTCAGGCCAGCTCTGTAAGCAACCCCATAAGGTTTTCATTCTTCTCCTTTTCTGCCTTGAGCCTTTGGGCCTCCTTTTCATATCGGGCCTCCACTACCCTTGCCGCTTCTTTTAGCAGGTCCACCTCGCCCTGCTTTCCTCGTTTGCCCAAGGGTACCTCTGCGATATTGTAATCCGCGGGATTCGCGGTCGCTTCATCGGCATCTGGGGGAGGTGTTGCCACCATCGCAACTGTTTCTCTGCCCGGCCCAGTTCGAAGGGTATGAACCGTCTGGGCCTTCTTTGCTTTCGGCAGGGCCTGAGCCAAGGCCATCATTTTGGCCAGGGAGATAGGGACTGTTGGAGCTGATTGGGTTTTCCTTTTTCTACTCTCGGCCAACCATGGAGGTGGGAGGGGTGGCCTTCCTGCTAGAGTTTGTTCTTCGGATCCTCTCCCGGTGTCTGGTGGCAGCTGCTCCTTTTCAACAGGTATTTCCTCTGTTTCTCTCCCTACTAGAACCTCTTCTGTAGCAACATCTTCTTCAATTTCCATCTCCTCAGCCTGGTCCGTGATGTCAATTATTGTGTCTAGACCCTGATCGGCTTCTTCGGGGATCTCCTCTTCATGTTGCTCTTCTTCTTATTTTGTCAGTAGTAAGGGTGGTATCGGGCCAAGATTCAGAGTTTGGGCCGCTGTGATTACCTGCCTGAAGGTTGCCCCTGGGAGTGGCCCTGAGAATACGGCGACTGGGGTTACGGTTGGTCCCGAAGTTCCGGGTCTGGGTTCCCCAGCGGATGCCTTCTGTTCACTTGGCAGTTGTTGGTCAACTCCTAGACCTTCTGTTCCTGAGACCCCAGAGATAATCTCTAGTTCTGGCCTCTTTTCTGTAGTTCACTGCTCTTGTTGTCCCGCAGCTTCTTCTTCCCGGTCTTCCGGGTCCACAGCCTCTTGTTCTTGCTCCGGGACTTCTGTCCCCGCTTGTGTATCGCCCCCTTGCATATTTCCAAACTCATCGACTGCAAACATGTCAAACTCCTCTTCTGGAGGGGGACTGGCTGGGATGTCTGCCTGTTCTGTTTCCTTCTCCGGTTCTGGGGAACTAGAAGAAAGGATCTCTACTTCTTTTGGGAGGGAAGCCCTGGGCGACGGTTCTGCCTTGGGCTATTTTATGTGCTTTCTCTTCCTCCAGGTGATCAAAGGCGGCCCCGCATTTGCTATTTCTACTGCCTCCAGAGGATCCACCCCTGTCGCCTTCGCCATTAAGGCTGCCAGCGATGGGGAGGAAGGAGGATGAATTGGTCCGGCCATCAGCGGGGGAGTGGCAAGCCTTGTGATCAATTGCTCCCTCATTTGTTGGGAGGCCGCTACATATTGTCTAATCTATTCTTGGATGGGGACTTGCTACGTGGAGGGTGTTGTTTCTATCCCCTTTCCTTTATCTGCGCCTTGTGTAGAAGTCCCGGCCCCCGGGGTCAACCTTGGTACCGGTGGTGGTACTTTTTTTTACCAGGCGGGAGGCTAGGCGCGCACTCCCGGGGCATGCCTTCTTAAAGTAGGCATGACTTCTCTCGAGCACCTCCCGAGTGAAGTCCTCAATTGTGTGGTCGTCCTGGACACCCCAATTCATTGGCGCCAGGGGCATTTTGTCTATCCCCTTTTCTTTGTACTGGGGATCTATAGTGGGGGTGTCATCTGAAAAGCCCGCCGGGAACCTCCGGAGCCTTAGCTTCTGCATCATTCCGGCCATCATTCTGTCGTAATGTTGGCTGTGCACATCCATATCATCCTCGTGATCTACCCAGAAGTCTTCTATGTGTGCGTGGTGGGGCTCCGAAGCTCGGGGCAGTGCCGTTGCAATTCTGCCATGCGGATCAAAAATTTTCCGCGCCTGATAAAATTCCTGCAAGTTGTAACATTGAAGCTCATTATCTGCCTCATTTGCGGTGGCCATAGTGCAGGTGTAGTTCCCACAGGAGATTGGGAATGAAACATTGGGGACCTTCTTGAGGGCCAAGAAGGCATGCAATTCCATCATCTGTCGGCAGTATTCCAGCAGCACGATCTTGTCCCCATAATGTTTGGGCAACAAGTAGGGTTTCCCAGAGAAGCTGACGACCCTAATGTAAGTGTGCTGCTGGAACTAGATGTAGTAGTGCCCATAACTACTAACCAATTTCATCGCCTCAGTAGACAGGCAGTATCCGACATCCCGGGTGGGTGTGAGCAAATGATAGTAAACGAAGGAGTCGTTTACCCGGCAGTAACTGAGGAAGCTGGCTTCCCATTGGATCTGTGGGAAATGGTCCCACGGTGCTTTCTGTCCCTGGCCAAGTTTGAGAATGCCATCTATAAGTAGGCCATTGGAGTGGGGCCTCTGTTGGGCCAAAGCCCAGAAAACATAAGAAGTCATATAGAACTTTTTATTCTCGTTCAGCTGTCGGAACTGGGAGTCGACGTGGTTGGAGATAATGGTCGCCCAGTCGAAGGACTCTCCCTTAGTGGAGATGCCCAGGAGGAAATAGTACATCCATTTTACAAATTCTTGGGCGGAGGGCTGCCCAAATACCTGGGCCAATGCTATCATCCCCATTTGGATGCTTTCCTTGAATTCGGAGCAGGGGATATCTATCTTCATTCTTTTTGGATCCCTCTTTGGGACCTTTAGCCAGTGGATGTTCATGTACACCCGGGCGACATCCTCCAGTTGGTTGAATTGTTTCAAGGCATCAGTCCTGGTGACCACCGAGGACCTATAAAATTGCGGGATCCCCAGGCCTGCTTGGAAAGTAACTTGGTCAAGGGACACCAGTGGAGTGGGGAACCCCGTAGGTTCTGCTGGTGCTAACATGATGGCCCAGACAGAAGAGTTATAGTGGGCCGCCAGAGTAAGAACAAGCTCCAGAGACTGCACGGAGCATGGGAAGCAAGCTGCCCGAAGAATTCCGAAACCTCCGACGTTGGTTGCAATTGTGTCTCCAGCCTGTCACTGAATATGCATTATTTTTACTAGAGCCTGCATTTCTGCCCAAGTTTCGACACTGGGGTCGGTCATAAATTTCACCTGAGACTCAATCTTTGAGCCCACAATCTCCTCACCCTGCATATACTTCATGGTGAGGGGCAGCTTCGCTAGGGCCTTCTCTATTTTAGACTTTGCCGCTGCCCTGGTCTCGGTTGTGGATGGCAACTCCGGACTTCCAGGAGGAGATGAGGCGGATGCTTCAGACATGGTTGTAAAGTGAAGTCTGGACCTGCGAGACAAAGCGACCGTCAGAACATATTTACCAAAATAAAATAATAACTTCGGGGTCCGGAGTTCTTACCACCGCGCCGTTTGCTTTTCCTGAAAAGTTAGTTTTTTTTTGCATAAGTATCCGAAAAGCAAAACATAAACTTAGCATTTTCTTATTATATCTCCTGGTCTGGGAAATTTTGTCACACTTGACGAAGACATGGGATGAATGACAGAAAGGGACCCGAAGCCCGGAGAAGTGACCGTTAGTAAAGAGAAATGTGGAAGCAGGTCCATGTGGACGCCACGTGCGCTAGCATTGAATGGATGGGATGGCACTGGCGGCGGAGCCGACTGTTCGAATGCGCGAAAAGGGAAAGCCACTTGGCCAGAAGTAATTACGTGCATGGGAAATAAATGAGGCTCTGACAGCCTTGATGGAGGAGAGATAAAATCACCTATTTTAAACCGGCTGAGAGGCGAGTTTCAAACAGGTGGTTTTCTGCCTCGAAGCAAACTTGAAGCAAAAAACCAACAGCAAGGGTGACTCGACCAGCTCGTCAAGCCACCCGGAAGGATATACAGAGAGCCGAAGGGTATATGCATGGAAAGGAGGGATATATATAGGGGTTACTTATAGAAATATACATATATACATGAATTTACACGCGGACGACTCCCGCGTGAAAAACCAGACAAAGTTGAAACAAGAATATACAGCTATTTACATTATATACATGCTATCTACAGGCTATTCACAAAATATTTACAAACTATCTACACCTGCACAGAAGGCGGACAACCTTCTGGCAGAGCCGAGCCACCAGCAAGCGGCAAAACAGGAAGACCAAAAAAACAACAGAGAAACAAAGAAAACAAAAACAAAGCGAATGAAAACAAAGACAAGCAAACCCAAAGAAAACCAGGAAACGAAAGCAAAGCGAAGAGGAGGGAAGCAGAGAAACCAACCTGAAAACGCAGAAGGCGGAGGAAGGGAAGATTACCAGGGGAACTCTGCAACAGCTTCGAATCGTCAAGCTGTCAAGATCACCACCGCGGAGCACTAGCGTACGTCTGATAATAGTAGAAGGTGTTAAGCTTTGATTATCACAAATCTCTTTGTAACTGCTCTGCTAATCGCTTTGAAAATCGCTCTATTTCGCTCTAAGTGCTTGAAGATTTTAATCATGGTAAGTGTGATAATGACAGGCGAGTCTATTTATACCCGCGGTAAAAATTAATCCTCCTCACTCTGGAGATTTTGGGATAGGCAAAACATCCAGACTTCGGGCCCGGGGATTCCTTACGATGATATTCCTAAAACTTAGGAACATCATCACAAACAATTCCGGAGTTCAGAATTCGACTTCCAACCAAAAGGCAACCTCCAGGATCTGGGATCCCAGAGGGGAAACAAACAAAACAAGAAAACAACACACACCAGAGAAGAAAACCCTGGAGAAAGAAAGCAAAAAGAAAAGACAAGGCAAAGCCGCAGCAAAAAGCAAAGCGAAAAAAAAAAGGGGGGACCCAACATTTTGCACACAAAATGTAGGGATGAGGATGCAGGGCATAACACCTCCTCTGAATCAAAACACCACCTTGGGCAGTGTTGGACCCAACCATTCTGAACAGCTTGCAGAATTTTACCCCCTGACCAACTAGTGTAGATTGCACGACACTAGCTCTCATTCCAAGGTGAACTGTGCCACGCTGGAGAAGGTCATCATGATCTCCCAGCTAAACAAACAACAAACTGTCAATCCTACTCCCCCAGAAACGCCCATGCAAGAGCCCACTCATGGTGCCTTCACCTGTGAGACCATCTTCTTTGGGGAAAACAAAGAAGATGAAGAAGAGCCTGAATTGCAGGGGTTCTTTAACAAATCTATTCTAACCTTTGAGGCCAATGCCTTCACCAAGCCATGGAATCCTTATAACACTCAGAGTCAAGTTGGTAAAGGGCCAATTTACATGCCTACACCTCCCAAAGATACCCCTCCCTAGGATCACACAACTGACCACTCCTTCCCGCCGAAAGGATCTAGCTCTAACCAAGCCCAAGACTCGGCCGAGGGAAGCCAAAAATTCTCAGGGGGGAGGTTTGACATCACAAAGGTGTTAGAATGAACCACCACCTCCATGACCTTAATGGAGGTTTTGATGAATTGTCCTGAGCAGAGGAAGTCTCTTTGGAAACCCAGAAGCTATCAGTCACCCACCAAAGACTGTCACTTTTGATGATGCCAACATGGTTGTCTTCCAGGGAAACACTGAGGATCCTCCCTTCCTACTAGGTTTGAACATACAAGGGAAGAATTGACACAATTTCTTGGTATATTTTGGTGCTTCGGGCAACATCATGCCTTTATCAATATGCCAGAAGCTCGGACTCCATCCCACTCCATCCAAAGGCGTAGTAGTCCAGCTGGAAAAAATTGTTGTGAAAATAGTAGGTGAGCTAAAGAACATCTGGATTTAGCTCATACACTACCCCCAATTAGCAAGCATCATATACATCCAAGTGGTGGACATCCTAGAGACTTACCAGATGTTATTAAGTTGGAATTCATCCAAGGCCCTTAATAGGTATTTCTCCACTAACTTTTCCCACTTGTGGCTCCCCTAGGAGGGAGAATCTAACCAAATCTGGTTAGAAAGTGAACCCAAGATGAAACAGGCCCTCACCAAAGTTGGGAGGGTTAATGAAGTCTTCTTCTCTGGGACCTCCCCTGCGGTGTACTAACCCCTATAAATCCTGACATTTGATTTCACCCCCGGGGAGGATCCCATAGTCTCTCAAAGAATCCAGGACCTAGACGAAAAACTAAGGGGTGAGGTTAACTCACAGGGTATTACAACATCTCCTACTACACTCTTGTCTGATACTTGGTGTCAGGTGCATTATCAGAAGCATTTAGAACTAGAGTGTGAGACTTGCATTGTCGCTGCCACCAACCATATCAATGCCCTCCGGGAGAAGAAACATGAAGCAAATTTGCCTGGAGTCCACAATCATTTTGATGGTACCCCCATGGTACCACCTATCTAGGGATCCCAACCACAGGCTTCTCCAAAGGAAAACCTCACCCACGTGACATCATAGCCAGAGGAAACTCCTCCCAACCTTCCCATAAATAATCCAAAGGCCACTCTGCCTTCCTAGCCCCAGACAATGAACAGTGACTTGTGGACCCTTAAGTTTGACAGGTCCCAGTCTAAACAAGGCTGTGGAGCCAGAGTGGAACTGATCAACCTATGGGGGAGATCCTTCCTCGTGTCTTATAAGTTGTAGTTTAACTACATGAAAAATGTCATGGAGTACAAGGCCTTGGTCCTTAGACTCCTATTTGCACTAAGAAAGGGAATCACCCACCTCCGGGTGCTGGGTGATTCAGAGTTGATCGTTAAATAGGTCAAGAGCCAATACACTTGTCATGATAAAAGGTTGGCTACATACCGCAACTGGGAATGGAGATTCATCAAAGATTTTGATGCCTTTAGCATTGAACTCATTCCCCAGAAATGCAACTACGTTCCAGATGCCCTTGATGTATCTGCCAACACCCTTGAGCCAATGGTTGGCTCCCAGCTCCATAAGTTCTCTGTTGAGATGGTCCCCACCCCACCCATTCCAAACAATGTCACCCACTTTCAGGTCTTTGAGGATGATTAGAATATTTTGGCCTTCATGGCCAATGTTGTTGTTTTTGAAGACCAGATGTGGAAGAAAAAGAGATCATGAAGATACCGGGCACGGTGAATAATATGATGGGATCATGGACTTGCCTACCAACACCATCCCTAAGGGGATGGTAGCACTAGAAAATATCTTTGACTCAGACTCTCAGGGCTGGGAAAAGATATCATCCTCCTTAGAGGGAAGAAATTTTGAAAAATTTAACATCGGCCAAGCCGGTGAAGAAAAATTCATGCATATCAGAACCTCTTGCTCCCCAGAGGAGAAGGAGAAGATTCTCACGGATCTCTGAGAATACATTGATGTAATTACATGGGGTATGAGGATTTGAAGACATATGACACATCCATCATGACCCATACCATCCCACTAAAACCCGATGCTAAGCCCTTCCAGCAAAAGCAAAGACCGGTAAACCCATTGATCAAGCCTCTAATCCATCAAGAGGTTCAGAAATTGTTGTCAGCCTAGATTATCTTTCCTATCTGGCACACTACATGGGTTGCCAACCTCGTCCCTGTGAGGAAGAAAAGTGTCAAGATCTACCTTTGCATGGATTTTCACAATTTGAACAAGGTATCTAAGAAGGATAATCACCCTCTCCCCTCGTTGGATGAGGTGTTGCAAATCGTGAATGGATCTCAAATGATGTCCTTCCTGGATGGGTACTCTGGGTATAACCAGGTCATGGTTAAGTACAAAGATAGAGACAAAATGATGTTCACCACCAAATGGGGAACGTTCGCATACCAGAGGATTCCCTTTGGCCTGATCAACACAGAGGCCACATTTTAAAAGGTTATGGATATTACGTTTGAGGGCCTGGTAAACCGGTGCATAATCATCTACATAGATGATTTGACCATCTTTTCTCGGGACAGGCGTGATCATTCCTCCCACCTCGCCCAAATTTGCAAGAGATGTTATCGGTATGGAATATCCCTCAACCCTAAGAAATGTATATTTGAGGTCACTAAAGGGAAGCTTCTCGGGCATATCATCTCTGAGAAGGGTATGTCTATTGATCCTGAGAGAGTTGAATCACTGTTGAATCTACAAATGCCCGATAGTAAAAAGGAAATGAGATCTTTCTTCAGAAAGATAAATTGTCTGGTGGTTCATCACTGGATTCACCAAGATAGTAAGGCCACTCAATGAGATGATGAAGAAAGATACAAATAGTGAGTGGAGTCCTAAAGAAAAGCAGGCATTCAACTAGATTAAACAAATAATTATGGAGGTACCAGTCTTGGCTAGTCCAGACTATTCCCTCCCTTTTCACATATACTCCTTTGCTTCACCACATTCTGTCATGACATTTTTAACCCAGAAGGTCAAAGGGGAAGAATGACCAATAGCTTTTATGAGCTCCCCCTTTAAGAATGCTAAAGTCTGTTATTCATCCTTGGAAAAGCAGGCCTTTGCTCTCCTCCGTGCCATGAAGAAATTCCAGCATTATATTCTGTGGAGCAAGGTGCACACTATCATCCCGGACTAGGTTGTTAGGTCTCTGCTCCTATAGAGTGAATTGGGTGAATGATAGGGGAAATGGATGGCCATTATCCAAGAGTATGATTTGGAAATGCAACCCATGAAGATAGTCTGAGGCCAGGGACTATGTAGAGTGATGGCAGAAAAAACTCCAGATATTGAATGCCAAATGTATATAGTGGAGTCCATCACTCAAGATCCATGGTATACCGACCTGGTATACTTATTTTTGAACAATAGATGCTTGAAGGGGCTACTCCAAAAAAAAATTGTGCCCTCCGGCTAAAAAGAGCACACTTCATGATCAAAAGTGGAACACTTTTTTGCAGGAACTATGAAGGGGTATACCTTCGGTGCATTGATAGGGACCAAGCTGCAAAGATGATTGAATAATTTCACAAGCAGTTTAAAACCGAACATGGCTTAGCTGATGCCAATGCCCATCAGGTCCTCTAGGCCAGATACTATTGGCCCTGTATCTTTAAGGATGTCTACACTCACATTAGGAAATGCCATACTTGTCAAACAATGGCACATCGTGAGTAGAACCTGGCTCTGCCTTTGCAGCTGGTCTTCAAAGCTAGGCCCTTCACCCAATGGGAATTTGACTTTATCAGGGAAATCAACCCCAACTCATCTACCAACCACCAGTATATTTTGACTGCTACCGATTATTGCACCTGGTGGTCTGAAGTGATTCCTTGTAAAAACAACACGACAGATGTAGTCATTAGATTCCTGGAAGAAAACATGGTCACCCGATTTGGAATGCCATTTTCTATAGTGTGTGACAATGGTTTGGTGGTTTCTTCAGTGCAATTACTTGAATGGACCTATAAAAGAAAGATCACCCTGAAGTTCTCCATCAACTACTACCCCAAGGGTAATGGTGTTGCTGAATCGACTAATAAAAATCTACTTGAGGTGATCAAACATCTGTTAGAACAAAACCCCTGGGACTGGCACCAAAAGCTTAGATTCACCCTCTGGGTGGATCACATCAGAATAAAGGCAGCCCTAGGGACATCCCCATTCCATCTAGTTTATGGTCAAAATCCAGTATTCCCCATCAACTTACGTATCATGGTTTTATAGTTTATGCAGGAGTTCGGTAACTGGGATAACATTGTGGAGGTTCAGCTTTTGAACTTGGTGTGAATGGAGGAACAAAGACAGGCTACCCTTGAACACTTTGCATGTCATCAAGCAATAGTAAAATGATGGTTTGACCGAAGAGCCTAGTATAAGGCCTTTTATATTTTGGACTTGGTTCTCTTGTGGGACAAGGCCCAGGAAAAGAATGGAAAACACACAAAGTTCCAACGGATTCTAGCTCGGACCATATCTAATATCTGAGATTTGTGGGGCAAATACTTATCGCCTCAACACTATGACCAGAGAATTCATCCCATTGCCTGTCAATGGGCAGTTTCTCAAGCACTACTTTGAATGAGGTAGGTGATGAGTTTGTCTAAAGTTGTACTATATGTAAAGTCCTTGCTTGTAAATATCTTTCCCGGTGATCCATTTGGAGTACCTTTTCTTTGTAGATAGTTTTGTCGGTCATCCTCTGGGACTGCCTTTTCTTTTCATGTTTTCCTTTTTTGTTGGCTTTCTTTTGTTTTCTTTTGTTTTTCGGGTTCCTAGCATGTTGCCTTCTCCTTGTAGGTAGGTATGTTTTTCATAACATCTAGTCTTTGGAACGTTACCTTGTCTATCCTGGTGGATTTGGAATCTGTCGTTAGCATAGTGGAATTTGTCCACACTCTGGAGTTATTTTACAAGTATGACAAATGGTTATGGGTAATCTTCATCTGATTCACATCTTAACAGTCTAGACATTAGTTAAAAGAAAATATAAGAAGCAAGTAATCGGACACCTTGAGGGCAGATCGATTGCACTGGTTGTTGACCAAGTCTGAAAATCATTAAAATATCTCAGGTTCAGAACATTCTCTCCTATTCAACAATCTAAAAGTGGATGGCAAGGTGAAAGAAGTACCGTCGTTAAAATTAGATAAGCTTAAGGTTCACAGTGAAAGAAGTACCGCCTTTGCATCCAGAAAAGAAAAGGAAAAGAAATAACTGAAGAATAGAAAATTTTATGGAAACTTTTGTTTGATTTACTCAGTACCTCCTCTTTGCTTCTCCCAGGGGTCATCGGCTTGGTTTTCTTTCAAAGCACACACTTCACAACTGACGAAAGACCAAAAGATTAAATCTGTGATGAGTCCAAATTTTTTCAGACGCCTCGCGCTTTGCAAGCAGAATGCTCTAGGTAAAGATTAATTCCAGTTTTGCTAACTAGAGATTCTGAAGTTCTCAAATGTGCTAAGGCATTCATCCTAGATAATCGCCATTTGTTATGCTCTCCATACCCATCCCTACATTTTGTAGGCAAAATGTTGGGTCCCCCTTTTCACTTTTGCTCTTTCCTTTGGTTTCTTTTGTTTCCTTTACTTCCCTCCAGGATTTGCTCCCATGAGGGTTGTTTTTCTTTTCTTGTTTATCTTCTTTTGTCTCTAGGACCTAGTCTTGGAGTTTGTTTGTTCTTTTGAGCCGTCCGGATCCTGGACTCTGGGACTCTCTGTCATCATGTCTTCTTTCACAAGAAGATGTGGCTGCATGGAATCCCCGAGCCTAGAGTCCAGAGGTTTCCTTGTTATGGAGTTCACAGAGAGAAAGAAATGCATTTATACCCTAAGGGATAAATAGAAGTTACCAGTCATTTTCATATTTACTGTGATCAAACACTTGGAGCACTCAGAGTGATTAAGGTGATTTAAACAATGTTTTGCTCCTTGTGCTTAGTGATTGATTAACAGTGATTTACAGTGCTTGTTCATGGTTATTTGAAGGTTAATGTGTTGTAGATCACCTCTCATGCTCATCCTTCCTGCATCCTCTATGTTTTCAGGTAGGCCCTGGCTCTTTCCCTTCTGGTTTTGTGTTTTCTAGTTTTCTCGCTTGTTTCGCTTTCTCTATTTCATCTTTTTGTCTCTGGTTTTGGTCTTGTCTTCACCTCTCGTTGGTGGGTTGGCTCTACTAGAGGTTTGTCTGCACTTTGTATGGTTGTAGTATAGTATAAATACCTTTGTATATTATGTGTATTTTGTACATTATGTAAATTTTTGTATGTCTGTATATATGTCCATTTTGGGTCAGCCTGCGAGTCGCGCTTCGGCCCTCGTGTGCGCTTCAGCTCTGTCTATATTTCTTGTACATCCTACTCTCTATCTAGTGGTGAGCTCATCGCGCTCCATGCATCAGAAGCCCCAAATGTGGATCTCGTCCAAGCAAGATGTCTGCCTGGTTTGAACTCGACACCTTGCTAGTTCAAACCATGGTAGTTTTCTCTCTCCTCCGTCAAGTCAGCCTTAATGGTGGATTAAGTTCCCACGTGAGCATTCAAGTCCAGCACAAGAAGAATTCATTTCCTTGCATTTTTGGACACTTGTTGGCATTAATGCCATTACTCCCATTACTGCATGGCCACGTGACACTCCTATGTCAGCCTAATATGGCTCATTTCTAGTCATGTCAGTAATGGTTAGTTTTCTGAGCTCCGGGTCCCAGGTCTTCATTTGGTCCCTATTTCATTTTTATCACATGTGTTGGAATCCCTAGAGGCCTGAGTGGAGGTCAAATTCCTAATTCCTCTTATTATATGTATATATTTTCAGAGTTTGACATAAACTAACAATTCTTTTAGGGACAAAGGTGATGCGGTGGTAAGATCTCTGGAATCCAGAATAATGTTTTGTTTTATATACATACTGACAGTTGTCTTGTGTTGCAGGTTGCCATAATTAAACTCACCAATCATGTTAGAGGCATCTACGTCATCTCCACCTGAGAGTCTGGAACTCCCCACTACTGCTACCACCCCAGCAACTCTCAGGACAAAGGCTAAGAAGGCCTTAGAAAAACTCCCACTAACGATGAAGTATCTTAAGGGAGAGGATATTCTAGGATCAAAGTTTGATTCCAAGGTTAAATTGATCACAGACACAAGTGTCAGAATGTGGGATGAAATGCAGGCCTTAGTGAAGATGATGTATATTCAACGCACTGTCAGAGATCCATTGGCCCTCAATGTGGCTAACTCTGGGATCCTCAAAGCAACTTGCTTTCCATGCTCCGTGCAAGCCCCAGAGCTCATTCTCACTTTGGAAGAACACTATAATACAACCATTTGAGCTATCATGCTCATCTCCCTATAAGTTCCAACATGCTACCCAATGCCTATGGTGTCCCTAGATGCCGTGACTTTTTAGGCAGGGCTGGGGATTCCCTAATTTGATGATGCGGCCATTCTCACCTGGGCTCTAGCCTTGGAAGAATTTCAGAAGTTAGAACACATGGCCCAATAATATCTCAATAAAAAATGGCTTAAGGTGCCAAGGAAAGACTTCAAATAGATGAAGTTGGAGATCCCCCAGACTGAATTTAAAGAAAGCATATAGATGGGGATCATTGCACTTTGTAAGGTCTTTGGAGAGCCCCATGCCCATGAATTCTCAGCATGGATGTACTATTTCTTATTAGGCATCGCCTCAGGAGGGAAAAATTTTGATTGGGCCACTATCATTACAAATTATGTGGACTCTCAGTTGGTTAATGTCACTTGGACCCCCAAAATTCTACATGACATCCTATGTTTTGTGGGCACTAGCACAACAACACCCCGTGACCCAAGGATTAATTATAGCATGTGTGCTTGGGACTAGCGCAGGCCAGAATGTTCTATGGGATTATTTTCCACAAATCCAATGGGAGGCTAGTTTCCTCAGCTTCTGTCGAGTGAATGATGCCTTCATTTACTACAACCTCCTCACACCTACTCAGGACATTGGATACCGGCTCTCTAAGGAAGCAATAGATTTGGTCAGCTCTTATGGTTGCAATTAAATTCAATACCAACAAAATACATACATTCGGGTGACCGACTTCTCTAGGAAACCCTACTTATTGCCCAAACACTATGGGGATAAGATAATTCTTTTGGAATACTGCTGGCAGATTTTGGAGCTGCACGCCCTCTTCACGGTGAAGAAGGTTACCAATGTCCCATTCCCAATCACTTGCGGGAATTATACATGCAGCCTTGCAGTGGCAAAGGAGGCTGACGGAGAACTCAAGAGCCTTGGGCTTGTATAATTTTATCTAGAGCGGAAGAATTTTGATCCGCTAGGCAAAGTAGCAACAACACTTCCTTAGGCGACTCCCCCACACGAGTTTCACTTGGAGGATTTTTGGGAAGATTGTCGAGATGACTTTGAAGTCCAGAGCAGGCATTTTGTCTAGATGACATAGGGGATGATGAAGCGGCTGGAGCTTCGAAAGTTCCCCAAGGACTTTTCAAATATCGAGTCTACTAAGAACCTGCAATATAAAGAAAAAGGAGTAGATAAGATGTCCCTCCCTCTGGTGGATTGGGACGTGCAGGAAGGCTCGACAATAGATGACCTCACCTACAATGTAATTGAACACAGTCATGAGTATTTCCAAAAGGTGTGCCCAAAAAGTATGTTCAAGGTTGGCCCATTTGTGTGGGGTTTAACCTCTAGAGCTAGAACCTCCTCGCAAGGCGAGGATAGGGGAAAGAGAGGGATTGGGGCCCCTCCCCAAGTTTCATTCATCATTCCCATAGTGGAACAAATGCAGAAAACCTTGGCGGCATCCCAACAAATGAAAGAGAAGTTAATCACCCGGTTGGCAACATCGACCATTATAGTTGGACCTGTCTACCCTCCCAATTCCCCTTCACTTGCAGAATTAATGGTCCGAGTAACAGGGACTGAGGTGGAGGAAGAGCGGGCGACCATGTTAGAGGTAGTGCCCACATTGATAACAAAGAGGAAGAAGAAGAGGACAACTGATCCTTACCCAAAGGTGGAGTCTGAACTTGGGATACCTAGCATCCCTGAAATATAGATTGTTTCCTCGGACTCCCCGGAGCTAGACAATCAACTCGACGATCCCCCAGAGATCTCCCCTCCACACAATGACTTCAACAACATGTTTAGGGCAGATGAGCTTGTAGAGCTACAAGGGTATATCGGGAAGGAAGAAGAAGAGATAGCTACCCAAGAGGATGATGAAGGGCACACCACCCTTACCAACTCATAACCAAAAACATAACAACATGGAGACAAAGAGAAGACAAAATGCTTTACAAAGCATATACTGATACTTGAAAATCATTACAACTTGAGAGAACTTACAACATGAGAGATATTACATCCTCAAAGCTTACAACCCATGAGCTTAACTTGAGAGCTTCTTCCCTAATACAAGATCCTACAACTTGAGAACTTTTCTTCAATAGGAGATTCTACAACTTTTAGAGCTTGCTTATGAATGCTCCTATGCCTTCTTTATATAGGCATTTACCACCCAAGAGATTACAACACAACCAATGTGGGATAAAAGGTAAATGCAACTACCTTGATACAAATATTAAATACCCACCCAATTAATATTAAGCACAACCATGTGGGCCAATTACAAAATTACATTGCATTTGTGGGCTAATAAGAAAATAGAAAGGTGTAACTACCTAGCTACAAATATTAAATGCAAGAATTTTCTATAAATTTCTAAAAT
This sequence comes from Thuja plicata, assembly GCA_018584345.1. Taxonomy (NCBI): domain Eukaryota; kingdom Viridiplantae; phylum Streptophyta; class Pinopsida; order Cupressales; family Cupressaceae; genus Thuja; species Thuja plicata. The sequence continues at coordinate 71,838 of MU227985.1, read as the reverse complement.
GCCACCTACACACCTCGATAAATGAAATGATTTCTTTTTATTTATTTATTTATTCTTTTATTCCACCTATGCACCTTGGAAAATGAAATAACTTTTTTTTTTCTTTTTTTTTTTCTCCTCTTTTTTTTTTCCTCTTTTTTTTTTTCTTTTTTTTT
>MU227985.1:26603-62604 GCA_018584345.1 Thuja plicata | reverse complement strand
ACACTTGCTGAAGGTTTTGCAAATGGGGTTGCAAGCAAAGTGGGCTTAACAATATAGGAAACTCCATAGTTAAGTGTGTTTGAGCTGGAGTAGTACTGGGATGAGTGGCCTCTTGGGAAGTCCAGATGCTTCATCTTTGTGAGCATCACCTAGATGTAGTGGGTTCTAAGTGTTCCATTCATTCTCATAGAGATGGGTTATTGTGAACCACTATTAATGAATCACGGGTCAATGAGTTTGACTCAGTTGAATCCTGATAGCATTATCGCAATTTTACTTCTTCTGGAAAATAACTCCTACTTATCAATTGACAAGCATAAGGGGATTTCTAATGAATGGTTCATAGGGCACAAAAATTGATGAAGGTTTTGCAAATGGGGTTGTCATTGGATGATATCAGATTTGGGTACTTCTGATGCTGTTGATATTCATGTTTTGTCACTGATGTCAACATATGTTTCTGTGGAGTAAACAAAATAATTATTTGACTGACAGAAGTGTACGGACACTATACGGATGAATCATAATGATCAAAGATAAGTATATAAAGAAGGATGTGTGATGAACTTATTCCTAAGGTCACTTGGCTTAATATTTCATATTGGTGATGTTACAGATGTTTTAGTGAAGACTCATTTCAGGACTATGACAACGATGCTTGATAGAGCGGGTCTCTGTGTTTTGGGTATATCTTACAGGAGAAGATGTTTCAGGTGATGTGAGCTCAAGGGATGACATAAGACACATTGAGTAATGTTCATTTTTGATTGATAGTCATGTACATGTTGGTGACGTCAACTGTGGCATGTATTTTGGAGGAGACCCATTTGGTGGCTGATTTCAAAGATGTAGCGTGTATTATGGATTGTGAACGTGGATTACAGATCTTGGAGTATATCTGATGTATTGTAATTGATTTTTACTTGTTTTAGGTACCTTTTGTATCTTAGCAAGGAGTTAAATAATTATTTGTATATTGGGAAATCTTAATTGGTCGACCTAATAAATTATTATAATAGGGTATATATGTGAGATATTTTGTTTTGAAAAGATGTATGTATTATGAGAAGGTGATTGTGAAGACAAAGAAGTGTGGAAGCTATGAGGCTTGTTTGGCTGTTGGATGTAGAGCATAGTTTGTGATTGTAATACTTGATTGGAACTAACCAAGCAAAGACAATTGCTATCAGACAGTTCATTGGATTGTATATTCTCTATATACACTTCTTCAGATTGTTAATTTCTTGAGGGTGACTTTAACCTTCTTTGGGCAGTGTGTTTGGGCAGTGAGCCCACTGTTACTCTTGACTCCTAACAAAGCCTATCCTTTAACAGAGACTATGTATTATAATGTTTTGATAAGCTCCTTACAGGGCTAAATCTTTTAACAAGGATGCTATACTCTCAATACATCATTTGTGGGTGCTAATTCCCACTGGGGTTTTACCTTTAACATGGTTTCCTTGACAATAATTATTATGTTATTGCGTTGGAATTTATTGTGTTATCATTTTCTTTGTGGATTTGGTTTATAAATTTTAAAGTGTAATATTTTGTATCACAACTTATTCACCCCCCTCTTAGTTGTGCTTGTGGATTGTTATTCCTAATAATTGGTATCATAGCTACTGGTCCTTAGAGAGAAATCTTAATAGCTTGAGGTGATCCTGAAGATGACTTACTACAAGAAGGATAGTCCAAAATTTGATCCTGAAAACTTTGACAATTGGAAGAACAAGATGAGAACACATTTGTAATGTTTGGGAATTAACTACTGGATGATCACGAAAAAGAAGGAAAAAATTGTGACTGAGGATGAATTGGAGAAAGCTACTGAAGATGATAATAAGATATTTTCATGTTATATGGTTGCAAGGGAATCATTGATCAACGCACTTTCTGAAGGTGAATTCATAGAAGTAAAAGACTTGGATTCTGCACATGAGATTTGGACAAGATTGGAAGCACTATATATAGGAGATAAGTTTACTAAACAGACAAAGCTACAAATCTGGAAGACAAATATGGAATCAATGAAGATGAGAGACGATGGGAATATTAGGACATATGTACAGAGAATTACTGAAGTGGTTACTGGCATTAAAAACTTTGGAGGTACTTACAGTGAGGAAGAATTGATTGTGAAGATACTCAGGTCTCTGACACCTATATACAAAACTAAAGTACAAGCTATAGAGGAGATTATACCTTTGACACCGAACTTCACTAGAGAAATTTTGATTGGAAAGCTAACTACTTTTGAGGCCGCAGAACTGGGAGTTATTTACTTAAAGTAGAGTCAGCATTCAAGGTGAATGTTCATAGAAACAAAAATACCTTATCTGGAATTGCGAGCACCAGCAATGGTGACTTGAGAGAAGAACTTGGAGACTATGCTGATAAATGGGAACATATACATGAGGAAGAAAGAAAGCTAGATAAAGTGGTAGCCCTGATTGCTAGAAGAAAAAAGAGAGGTAAGGGTAAATTTGAAAGCAAGTTACCTTTGAAATGTTTTTCATGTAACAAGATTGGTCATTTTGCATCTTGATTTCCTACAAGGGTTCCAAAACACAAACCTTAGTTTTACAAATCAAAGTATTAAAAAGACGAGGAAATTTATTATGCTAGTGAAGGTGTATCTAATGATGATGTTGATTATGATGAAATTGGATTTATTGTTATTAAGGATGATGAACCTATACATGAAGAAAAATCCTTAGTGTCTCGTGTTGAAAAGAAATCTGAATGGGTTATAGATAGTGGTTTCACATCATATGACTGGAGATAAAAATAAGTTTGTGAGTTTGAAAAGATATGATGGTGGTATTGTTAGATTTGGTGACAATACTCCTAAGATTATCATTGGAGTTGGATCTATTTATCTGGATGGAAAGACTAATACTGACAATGTACTGCTTGTTGATGGACTTAAGCATAATTTGTTGAGTGTTGGGTAGCTAGTGGACATAGGTTATCAATTGGAATTCCTTGATGGGAAATGTTCTATCAAAAGTAAATCAGGAGACTTGATTGCATCTGGTACTAAATCTAGAGGTAATGTATTTGAATTGAATACATCTGAAGCTTCTTGTTTTATTGTGGAGGTTGATGACAATTGGTTATGGCATAGAAGATTTTGTCATGTTAATTTTGATAACATTGCGAAGGCAAATATGACAAATGTTGTAAGAGATCTACCTATGATTGTGAAACCATCTAATACTATGTGTAGAGAGTGTGTTATGGGGAAGAAGACTAGAAGAATTTTTAAAATAAAATCTTATTAAGAAAAAGGGAAGTTGGATCTATTAGGATTAGGATCACTGAGAGGGGGGGGTGAATAAGTGATCTATCAATTAATACTTTTTCTAATCATCTGAATCTTTACTTAAATGATTAAGTACTGAAATGAATATCAATGCAAGTAAGATAAACATACACAACTCATAATACCAAATATGATTACGGGGAAACCCAATGCAGGTGAAAACCCCGGTGGGAATTAGTACCTACAAATATTTTGTACTAGTTTCTTATGATCCTTGTTAGAAGATCCTTAACCCTGTTAGGAGTTGTCTTTACAATGTATGAAGTGCAGTGACCTTGTTAAGGGTCATACCCTATTAGGAGTCTTTTACAATAACCCTATTATGGGTGGTGGACTCACTATCCAAATGGTGAAGCCTACAACCTTCTGGATCTTTGATACACACTGTATCTGCAAGGTGAACTACTGCTGTGACACTGCTTGTCTGATCAGTTCCTTTTGTGTGCTGATGCTATAACCTCTTTCTGATCTCTACAACAATATTATCTTCACTCTGAAAGATTCTACTTCAATATATATATCATCAACATATGACAGATATATCTTTGCTTCTTTAACACTCTGCTCTGCTTTCTTATCTCTGGCTTTCGCAACTTCTCCAATCACAAATGACCTTCTATAAGTACTTACTCAAAAGACATGAACATGTGAGCTTTAGGAAACCTTTTAACATGTATCTTGATCACTTACATAACCATGCAACCCTTCATTAAGTTGGCTTAACATTAATTATAACTGCTTTACTCAAACCGAACAAACACATCTTTTCACACAGTCAGCTCCACCAAATTAGCTCTAACTAATTATCCTGGATGAATCAAGTCATGCGCTTTTAACTATATATTTTTAGGTCACTAAAAATAACTAATCCAAAGGTGTAATTCCTAAGGATGAGTGCAACTTCCACGCCAAAACAATCTCTATCGGCTCTTTCCATGATCTTTGTCCTATTCTGGCATTCATTGGTTGTACCTCTTCAACTGGCTGTATCTTCTTCATACTTGCAGATCTGATCATGATATCTTAGAATTATAATGTAAACATACTCATAATCTTATCTTCAAAGGCACATATCATTTGGATAACTAATGAACACACGCTAATCAAAACTATAACAGCCTGTTCCTTGCTCTATCATGTTTTTTGTACTTAGCCAATTTCTGATCTTCTGATAATGTGTGCTGACTCCAAAACTTCATATGACTTTGTTTCCATAATGAAAACACTAAATAGAGTCATATACTTCAGTTTAGTCAACTTTCCAACAATCTCCCCCTTTGTCATTAATGGCAACAAAGGAATATGGTGAAGTTACTATCTGTACTTTTATATAAAAACTCTCTATCTTATATCTCCCTTTTATCATATACTAGACTCCATATTCTTCATACTCTACTCCCCCTTTGAAATTAATGAAAAAGGTGCTAAAAAAGATTTATATGTACTTACTCAGCATACATATCTGGATATGCAATCTGCAACTTCTAGATTTGTTTCTCCCAAAATGCAATCAATGAATTGACAATCTGTGGATGGGCGCATAATGCATATTGTAGCTTCTCCATTTTCTCCAAGTCTGTGCTAGGACCTTGATCATATGATAGACTCTGTATTCTATACATTACTTTACTCACCCTTTGATACTATCTTCGTTGCCTTCTCAATCTTATCAATCTGCCCCTGATATACACATATTGATATCGATGGAGGGATCTTCCACATATTTCATTATCTTCTCTATCATAGCTTCTACCTCCTGGATCTTCTTTGTAACGATGGGAACTTAACTTGCCTGATTCATACAGTTAGCAATAATCTTTCTGCCTTTTGCTGCAAACTCATTCAAGGATGCTTGACCAACTTTGAGTGAACTAAGATCAAGTGTAAAGTTGCTAACCAATTCACTGAGCCTCTTCTTCATATGCTTCTCTTCTGCAATATCTGATCTATTTTTCATGACTTCTTCAGATTATATACTCCCACTTACTTATTTACTCCCCATGAGTCTAAGTCTATTATGGGGGTCAAGCTTTATAACAATGATGATGAATTGTCCATCACTTCAGTCTTCTCTTTTTCTGCTTCCTTTTCTGTGATATCCTAAATCAATATATCTTTTTGCTGATATAAAGACTCTCATCTTCTTGAGTACTCACAAATGTTTCTTCAAAATTATCTAGAATAATATCCATTGCTTCCATTGATACTTCAACATTATCAACCATGAATGTATCCTCCATGTCCTTGGCTATGGGAGCATAATCCTGTGGACTTGTCATAGTAGTTTTATCTGCTTCTTCGCATGACATTTCAAATTTGTATCTTCAATCAATTATTCTCTTATGTGAACACTCTTTAGATGATCAACAATAAGTATGCGCTTCCAAGGATAACATCAGGTTCGCTCCAAAACAAAATCTCCAATGGTTATACTGATACTTACACATAGAACACTGCTCAACAAGATTTTGACACATTCCGCATCATGAAATTCACGCGCTGAAGCATACTGATAAATCGCTTCTGACATGTTTCAAATATTTTCTTGATATCAATCTCTACTGAAGAATGTAATTGTGACGCTTTGCTACTTGATTGCAAGTTCTCCTTTGATTATTCAGTCGCTTACTCGATTGTTAAGTAATTTTCCAACTAATTTTTGAAACGACGTGTCCGTGCTTGGGCTTCGTTTCAAACTCGAATGACTTTGCTTAACAAATAATGATTATCAATATCCTTTCTTCACTGTTAAGAACAACTATAATGCATTAACAATACAACTGCTAGGGCTTCTATGATCTCCAATTATTTATTCTGACCGCAAGTGAGGACTTGGTGATTGCAATGTAGATTTCTACCATTAATACTTGCCGCGTGTACACAGAAAGTAACTGTAACTTCCGTTCTTGTTCCTAATAACAATTTAGACCGTGTTCTCTTGCATACTGCAACACAATGTCTCCAAACAATTGTAATCCAAGGCACATACTCGGAGGTGAGTATACCAGCCATGCAGGGGTTCAGAGCTAAAATAGCTCCCCCTAAGACCATGAGGGTCAACTAACTAGAAGTAGAAGGTATGTCCACTAAGGATGCATCTACTACCTTGTTCTCTTAATTATCCTTCTTTACTTTGACCCAGATTTTTCTCACATCTTATGTAGCTTTCACAAATTTTATTTCTCCTTCCTTATCCCATAATGAATCTTCTGACATTTGAGGGCTCTCTTGTCTCTGCGCTCTAGATCTGCAAAATTTAGAGATGTGTCCAGCTTTTCCACATGAGTGACAAATGATAGGAGGTCTGATATTCTTCGGTGTATTGGTGTGAGTTACCAATCTGCACTGCCTAGTTGAATGACCATTGTGATTACATATTTGACATGTAATGTTCTGAGTACTTCTAACATTTTGCTGAGGATAACTTCTTTGTCTTTGCTGATTCTGATTTCTTTGATTATTCTGATTCTTGTTCTTCTAACTTGTTTTACAACTCATAGCTCTATGACCAAATTTATTGCATGAATAACAGTAACCATTGAAGGGTCTTGCCTTTTTTCAATCTCTTGCCAAATGACCATGTTTGTTGCATGCATAACAAGTTCTGTCAATTAGCTTGCATTCAACCTTAGGTGGTTCAATATTGTCTTCAGTCTGATTTCCAATCTCCTTAGTATCTGTGATGTCTTTTGGTGATTTCATTCTTTCTTGCATGGCATCGATCTAAATTTGTGCTTCATTGTATCCTATACCGCTGGTATCTCCTTTAACCTTTTAAGCATACAACTATGATTCTATCAAATCCTTGCTTGTGTGTAACTTGTCAATGTAATTCTTTGCTGAAATCAATTCAGATTCTATCTTCTCTTTGTTGTTTCTTAGCTCCAAGATTTCCATGTTTGCTTGTCTCAGTTCTTCATCTAACTACTTGTTTACTTTGACTTGATCATCATAGGCATCTTGATTGTTACATAGCTTTTCATCTAATTCTTCAATCTGATCCTTCAAAGATGAATTTTCTTCATTCAACTTTTTGACTACTTCCCCCAAACCATTTGAAGAACAATTCCTTAATTCTTTTTTTAGTTTCTTGATAAGTATTTGCATGCCTTCAACTTTTAGTTTAAGATCTTCATTTTCTTTTTCAGATGTGTCAAGTTCTTCAAGGGCTGCTTCAAGATTCTTTTTCAAATGCTTTGCTTCTGCTGAGTCCATGATCTCCTCAAGTGGTTAAACTTATTTTCTGAGGACTAGAGCTCTAATACCAATTGTTAGGATTAGGATCACTGAGAGGGGGGGGGTGAATCAGTGATCTATCAATTAATACTTTTTTCTGATTATCTGAATCTTTACTTAAATGATTAAGTACTGAAATGAATATAAATGCAAATAAGATAAACATACACAACTCACAACACCAAATATGATTATGGGGAAACCTGATGCAGGTGAAAACCCCGGTGGGAATTAGTACCCACAAATATTTGTACTAGTTTCTTATGATCCTTGTTAGAAGATCCTTAACCCTGTTAGGAGTTGTCTTTACAATGTATGAAGTACCGTGACCTTTTTAAGGGTCAAACCTTTTTAGGAGTCTTTTAAAATAACCCTATTAGGGGTCCAAGGACTCACTATCCAAATGGTGAAGGCTACAACCTTCTGGATCTTTGATACACACTATATCTGCAAGGTGAACTGTTGTTGTGACACTGCTTGTCTAATCAGTTCCTTTTGTGTGCTGATGCTATAACCTCTAGTTGATCTCTAAAAAAATCTTATCTTCACTCTGAAAGCTTCTACTTTAATATATATATCATCAACATATGACAGATATATCTTTGCTTCTTTAACACTCTGCTCTGCTTTCTTATCTCTGGCTTTCGCAACTTCTCCAATCACAAATGACCTTCTATAAGTACTTCCTCAAAAGACATGAACATGTCAGTTTTAGGAAACCTTTTAACTTGTATCTCGATCAATTACATAACCACACAACCCTTCATTAAGTTGGCTTAACATTAATTATAACTGCTTTACTCAAACCGAACAGACACGTCTTTTCACACAGTCCGCTCCACCAAATTAGCTCTAACTAATTATCCCGGATGAATCAAGTCATGCACTTTTAACCATAGATTTTTAGGTCACTAAAAATCACTAATCCAAAGGCACAAGTCCTGAGGATGAGTGCAAATTCCACGCCAAAACAATCTCTGTCGGCTCTTTCCATGATCTCTTTCCTGTTCTGGCATTCACTAGTTGTACCTCTTCAACTGGTTGTATCTTCTTCACACTTGCAGATCTGATCACGCTCTCTTAGAATTAGCATGTAAACATACTCATAAGCTTATCTTCAAAGGCACATATCATTTGGATAACAAATGAACACACGCTAATCAAAACTATAACAACCTGTTCCTTGCTCTTTCCTGTTTTCTGTACTTAGCCAATTTTTGATCTTCTGATAATGTGTGCTGACTCCAAAACTTCATATGAATTTGTTGCCATAATGACAACACTAAATAGAGTCATATACTTCAGTATAGTCAACTTTCCAACAGGATCTGGTACATACAGATCTGTGTGGTCCTACGAGAGCACGATCTTATTATGGTGAAAAGGTAATTTATACTTTTTGTTGATGAATTTTCTAGAATGATGTGGGTTACATATTTGAGAGACAAATCTGAAGCATTTGAAAATTCAATTTATTCAAAGCAAAAGTTGAGAATGAATATGATTTGAAGATAAAATGTTTGAGATCAGATAGAGGTGGTGAGTTTACTTCAGACTTATTTAATACCTATTATGAAGAGCATGGAATATTCAGACAACCATCTGCACCTAGGACACCACAACAAAATGGGATAGCAGAGCAAAGAAATAGCAAAGAAACAAAACAATATTAGATGTTGCAAGAACTATGCTACTGGAAGGAAATGTATTACATGTTTATTGGAGAGAAGCTTTTGGTATTGTTGTGTACACCTTGAACAAAATTTAGATAAGATTAGGTATAAGTAAGACTGCTTGTGAATTATGGTTTCATCATACACCTACTGTAAAATATTTTAGAATATTTGGAAGTAAATGTTATATCAAAAGAGATGATGAGATAGGGAAGTTTGATGCTATAAGTGATGAAGGTATTTTCCTTAGTTATTCTACTAAGAGCAAAGAATATAAATGTTTCAATATGAGATTGAGGAAGTTGATTGAAAGTGCTAATGCGAGGATAGATGAAAAGTTTCAGATTCAAGAAAGAATGTATGACCATGGTCAGATTGCAGAGATAAAAGAGGTCCCTACTGAACTTGAGAAAACTTTGATGGTTGATGATAAGATTGAAGATGAATCAATTGAGCTTACTGAGACTCCTAAGACTTCAAGGTATGTTAAGAAGAACCATCTTGAAGATCAAATCACTGGTAGTGCAAGTAAAGGAATGATGACTAGATCTAAAGTAAGAGATGAAATTTGTTTGATTTCTCAAGTTGAACTAAAAACTACTGATGAAGCATGTAGAGATGAATCTTGGACTAAAGCTACGCAAGAACTCGAACAGATAAAGAAAAACAATACTTGGGAATTTGTTCCAAGACCTAAGAACAAAAATGTGATAGGAACTAAATTGGTTTTTAGAAACAAAATGAATGAGGGAGGAACATTGGTAAGAAATAAGGCTAGACTAGTTTGTAAAGGCTACTCGCAACAAGAAGACATAGACTTTGAAGAAACATTTTCTCTTGTTGCTAGGATAGAAGTTGTGAGATTATTTCTTGCTTATGCTGCACATAAAGACTTTAAAGTATATCAGATGGGTGTGAAATCAACATTCTTGAATGGAGATTTGGAAAAAGAGTTATAAATAGAGCAACCTGATGGATTTCCTTTGATAGAAAATGAAGACATGGTTTGTAAGTTGAAGAAAGCATTTTATGGACTAAAACAAGCACCAAGAGCATGGTATGTAAGACTGGACAAGTATCTACTTTGTCTTGGTTTCAGAAAAGGTAATGTAGATAATCATTTATATTTAAGAACTGGTGAAGATGGAATCTTAATCATAGAAGTTTTTGTTGATGATATCATTTTTGGAGGCAATAATAAGACGAGTAAGAAGTTCTCTAAAGAAATGGAAAATGAATTCGAAATGTCAATGATTGGTGAGATGATTTTTTTTCTTGGTTTGCAAATTAATCAGAGTAAGAATGGAATTTTTATATCTCAGACCAAGTATCTTAAGTAAATGTTGAAGAAGTTTGGAATGGAAGATTGTAAACCTGGTGGGACACCCATGGTGACTGGATACAAACTAACTAGTAATAATGAGAATCAAAGTGTTTTTCAGGCAAATTACAAATCAATGATTGGTGGTCTACAATATCTAACTCACACTAGACCAAATATTTCAAATGTAGTTGGAGTTGTGGAAAGATATCAAGCAAATCCTAAAGAGACACACCTTGCTGTTGTGAAAAGAATTTTCAGATACTTGAAAGGAACAATAGAATATGGATTATGGTATGAAAAATCAGATGACTTTATTTTACAGGCTTACACTAATGCTGATTGGGCAGGTAATGTGGATTATAGAAAGAGTACAAGTGGTGGAGCATTTTTCCTTGGGAAAAGGTTGGTTTCTTGGTTAAGTAAGAAACATGACTGTATTGCTCAGTCTACTATTGAATCAGAGTATGTTGTTGCTGCTATAAATTGTACATAAGTTGTTTGGATGAAACAAATGTTGAAGGACATTGGAATAATGTTTGAAGAGCTAGTGGTTATCCATTGTGATAATACTACCACAGTGGATATGTCAAAAAATCTTATAATGCATTCAAAGACTAAACATATTCTATTAAGTATCATTTCTTGAGGGAGAAGGTAGCAGAGAAAGAGATTAGACTGAAGTATGTGAGCACAAAGGAACAAATAGCATATATATTTACAAAACCTTTGCCAAAAGCTGCTTTTGAATATCTTAGAAGCATGCTTGGGGTGAGAGCCCCTCCCAGTGGTAATTGATTGATGTTGGCACGCATCATTCCAGTGGCTTTCAGAGCTATATTATTTTCTGGACTCGATGTATGGATCTACTCCTTAGGGATAGTGATCGTATGAACACTATGGAGCACATTTGGGTAATTTTGCACCTGGCTGTTAGACACGAAGATTTGAAAAAGCTACACCTTACAAAAGATTACAGAAAAGTTATGGCACCCTTTGCCATTGTTTCCAAATGGGGAAAGATTCTATGTGAAAATCCCTACTGTTTTGGGGAGATTTGTGTTGAGGATATTGAGAAGATTGTATTAAGAGATAACACTTTTTGGGTTGATGGATTTTCCCATACATTGCTATCAATGCCAAAGGGGGATATTGTTGGATGATATGAGATTTGGGTACTACTGATGCTGTTGGTATTCATGTTTTGTCACTGATGTCAACATATGTTTCTGTGGAGTGAACAAACTAGTTATTTGACTGACAGAAGTGTACAAACATTGTACGGATGAATCAAAATGATCAAAGATAAGGATATGAAGAAGGATGTGTGATGACCTTATTCCTAAGGTCACTTGGCTTAATATTGCATATTGGTGATGTTACAAATGTTTTAGTGAAGACTGGTTTCTAGACTGTGACAATGATGCTTGACAGAGAAGGTCTCTGTGTTTTGGGTATATCTTACAGGTGAAGATGTTTCAGGTGATGCGAGCTTAAGGGATGACATAAGACACAATGAGGAATGTTCATTATTGATCGATAGTTGTGGATACGAACTGGTGACGTCAGTTGTGGCGTGTATTCTGGAGGAGACCCATTTGGTGGCTGACTTCAGAGATGTAGCGTGTATTATGGATTGTGAGCGTGGATTGTAGATCTTGGAGTATATCTGATGTATTGTAATTGATGTTTACTTGTTTTAGGTACCTTGTGTATCTTAGCAAGGGGTTAAATAATTATTTGTATATTGGGAAAGCTTAATTGGTCGACCTAATCAATTATTATAATAGGGTATATATGTGAGATCTTTTCTTTTGAAACGATGTATGCATGATGAGAAGGTAATTGTGAAGACAGAGAAGTGTGGAAGCTATGAGGCTTGTTTGGTTGTTGGATGTAGAGCAGAGTTTGTGATTGTAATACTTCATTGGAACTGACCAATCAAAGACATTTGCTATCAAAAAATTCACTGGATTGTATATTCTCTATATACACTTGTTCGGATTTTTAATCCTTGAGGGTGGCTTTAACCTTCTTTGGGCAGTGTGCCTGGGTAGTGAGCCCACTGTTACTCTTGACTCCTAACAGGGTTTGTCCTTTAACAAGGACTATGTATTGTAATGTTTTAATAAGCTCCTTATAGGGCTAAATCTTTTAACAGGGATACTATACTCTTAGTACATCATTTGTGGGTGCTAATTCCCACCGGGGTTTTACCTTTAACAGGGTTTCCTCAACAACAAGTATTGTGTTATTATGTTGGCATTTACTGTGTTATCATTTTCTTTGTGGATTTGGTTTATAAAGTTTAAAGTGTAATATTTTGTATCACAACTGATTCACCCCCCCCTCTTAGTTGTTCTTGTGGACTGTCATTCCTAACAGTTGCAAGCAAAGTGGGCTTAACCATGAAGGAAACTCCGTAGTTAAGCGCGCTTGAGCTGGAGTAGTACTGTGATGGGTGACCTCCTGGGAAGTTGCGGTGCTTCACCTCTATGGGCATCACCTAGATGCAATGAGTGTTAAGTGTTCCATTCATTCTCACAAGAGATGGGTTCTTGTGAACCACTACTCATGAATCATGGGTCAATGAGTTTGACTCAAAAACTACACAGATGAATCTTGATAGCAATATCACCATTCGACTTGTTGTGGAAAATATCTCCTACCTATCAATTGACCTTTGATATTCTCTAACTTCTATTCCTTGTGAATCCATCAAATAAATTTCTCTTTATTTTTCTTTAATATTTATGAATTGGTAGTATTGATATATGCCCTCATTTGGTTATTCCATGACCAAGTTGTAATGACTCTTTTCCTTGATCAATCCCCTGATAGCAGACAAAACCAAATATGATACTCTTTAGATATGCATATGCTCGTTTGCAAACCTAGATCCCTTTTAGCACTCTAATTGAAATGTGATTATGCAAATGATGTGCAAGTGATATCTCTAGTATTCAATATTCTTTGATGATTCCCCAATGATTATAATCAATAAAATAATCATCTTTATATACAAACTCACATGGTGTCAAATTGTGAAACCATGTGTTTAGTTAGTCTTGGGCAAGAAAGGTAAAGGGGCTAATCAACTAAAACTTTAATTTATGAATTTGATTTAAATTGGTTCAATTTTGTGCTTGTGTGGAGACCTCACGACTAGAAACTAGACTTGGGATCAAAAAGATAAGTAGGTTCAAGATAGGCAACAACTCCCTAGGAATTTTCAAGAAAGGAAAAGCATGATGATCAAATATGTAGGTTGAGCATATAAAAAAAGTGCACAAAAAGGGAAAGATTCGGATCTAAGCATAAGATATGCGGAGATAAAGCCAAGTGAATGGGTTTGAACTTGCACAAGTCATGTACATATATTGAGATCTTTCTTCAAAATAAGCATGAAACTAAATAATAAATCATATAAGAATGTTAATATCACAATTACAAATATGGATGTATTTATAATTTTTATTCTTTCAGTTTGCAATTTAGACGATTCTTTTTCTAAAAAATCCCTAAACTAAAAATGTAGACAAATGCCTTGAGGATTATTCTCGTAGGAATCAATTTCCCAAGGAGAAGATTGAAGTTGAAAATAGAGAATCACTTGTTATTTATAAGACTTGTGATTTTTTACTTTTGATATACTCTTGCATAGTCTTATCGACTTATTTCTTGTTGTCTTATCACCCCGTCTCCTAAATTTGTCCCAATATATTAATTTTGAGATATAATCTCTTTGTATTTATTTTTATGATTAATCAATATTTTTAAAAAAATAATATAAATATATTTATTGAAAGAAACGAGACACATATATATATATATATATATATAGACCTTCTATACTCATAACAATTGATACTGCCACAACAAACATCCCAAAAAAACCCTAAAACCCGTTTAAAAAGAGTACCTAACCTTTTCACTAACCGAGGTGCCTCCATTCATGCCTGCCTAGAGCCAACCCGCTACCCAATGCCCATCCACAAAACTTTGCCAAGCACACCACTTTTTCCCGCGCAACTTTCCCGCCAAATTTTCTCCCTATTTCATTTTCCTGTACTTAACAGGCGTTAAACAGGACTTATAATTTCATCTTTCTACCGAGCCTTCTCGCTGTAGCTCACGGTTCGAATTCAGTAACCGACTGAGACAGTCCAGTTGAGGGTTTTTATCCTTCAATTGCATTTCACTGTTCGGCTTCGAGCCATCAGGGTTCGAATCTCCCAGGCAGCTGCTTCGAAAGCAAAGCAAAGATGGTTTTGCCGCTGCGGCCCAGCAAGTTCTATGGCAGCAGTCTTCCGAGGCCTAGGGTTTACAATGATCTGAAATTCAACTCGGAGAGAGTCGATCCGCCGATGGGCGTGACGGCGCCTTTGCTGTCATGGGCCAAGGACGCCCCTTGGTCCATGGGCGGCCTTTCCCATGGCAAGAAGCGCATGGCAGGCAAGATCGAGGGCAGCCTGAAAAAGCTCAAAGACGAGCATGAAGAAGTCTCCGGAAAGCAGATCGGGGAAAGCGAGAAGGAAAAGAAGGGCAAATCCCCTGCCAAAGCTACTTCTGAATCAGAAACCCCCGCGAGAGTGAGTTCCACACCTCTTCTGGAGAAAAGCCCTGCGGAGTCCCAGCTGATTAAGCAGAAATGGGCGAGTGAAGATTCTCTGGAGGACGAGGATTGCCCAACTGTTGTGCCGGAATCCATCGAAAAGCCTGAGAAGAAGCGTTCGGCTCATGTTCGTAAACGGATCAGAAGATTGGGAGAGGCCCTGGCTGCTGCGTCAGATCTGGTGTCCGAATCCCCTAAAGCGCGTTCTGTGACTCGATCTGCATCGAAGAGGCGGCCTGGCAAGGAATCGGAAGCTTTCGATTATGTGGCTCTTCCTGATAAGATCTTCAAATCGGGCTCTCCTAGGAGAAATGCGAAAGAGAAAAGTGAGTCTCCTGTCACTCCATTCAGGCGTAGCGCCCGTACTGTGGCTGTGGCTTCTAAGCGGTTTGCCGCCTGATGTTTGAGATATTGTTCTGCTGTTCCACGTGACCTACAGCTTTGTTGCTTCTAACCGATATCTGGTTTTACTTTTAGGGAAAAGTTTTTAACAGAACTTGATGTAAATGTTGATACGAGCGTAATGGCAAATTCCTTCGCATTGGGTGTTTTATGCTGTTCATTCTGAATCTTTTTTTTAATTTTTTTCTGAGCTCTAAAATCTGAAGGTGCGAGCAGGGGTTATTGTTTTATATAATTATTTAGTTAAAGTTGTTTTTCCAATAATTTATAGTTTAATTGTCTAATCTTGATTTTGAAGTAAAATAAGGGGTTTTTTTTCAAATATTATAAAGTGAATTGTATTTTTAAAAAATATTTATTTTGGGTTTCAATGACTAATTCTTTATTAGTGATCAGTGTTTAGCTATCGAATTCTAACTACTTGAATGTTTGATATATGTTTCTAAAATTTTCAACCAATAAGTTATCTACCATCATAGTTAAAAATGCAATATTATTTTGCCAAAATCAAAAGAAACATGAAGGAAAACAAGAGGGTCCAACACACAACCCTTATCTTATATGTGTTGATTGGTAAATGAATGGGTATGATCTACATACCATAAAGTTATTATGGAATCACCATGTAACTTGGATCTATTACCAACGATTGTTAATTGTTATATGCTGAAAATACAAATCCTATTTATTTGAAAAATAACTCTAATATATACACCATCCATGGTTGAATCACCAATTTGTTATTTCCAAGTTTTTGTATGTTTATTTATTTATACACTCATATTCATGAGCACATATGGATTTCATTGTTGGTTAGAAGTATACACTTCATAATTTTTTAATCCATTTTTTAAATCATTGTATTTTCCTCATATGGCCTTGTTATTAATCATTTTGTTAGCACATTGTGGTCCAAACAGATAGCCACTCCTCCTTTTCCTTTGTCATAACCCGAGAATAAACATGTGGCCTTGTCCCACAAAAACTTGAGGATGTTGTATAAATGATCAGATGGTGGAAGTGTGGAAAAAGATGTTCCAAATCATAGGGACTAAAGAAGCCACAGATGGAAAGCAAGAGGAAAACTTCTAACAGAGAAAACTCAATGAAATTGAAAAAGTCATTCAATTTAAAGGCAATGATTAAGATCTGGAACATGAATTGAATGCTAAAGTACAATTAAGAAAAATTCAGAATTATAAAATCCAAGGATAGAGAATTAGAGCTAAAGCTAGATGGCTTAAAGAGGGAGACAAAGGGACCAAGTACTTCTTTAATCTTATTAGAACCAAATAGAGCCTAAAGTACTATTAAGAAAAATTCAGAATTATAAAATCCAAGGACACAAAACTAGAGCCAAAGCTAGATGGCTCAAAGAGGGAGACAAAGGGACCAAGTACTTCTTTAATCTTATCATATTCAAACAGAGTAGGGAAGAGATAAGTGATATTCAAGGAGAAAATGGATTTACTAGTAACAATAAGGAAATATTGAATGCTTTTGTGCAGTTCTACAAATAATTGTTTGCTTTAGAAGATAAGGATGAAAACCAAGATGCCATGAATCAATGCATCAAGCTAATCCCCAAGAAAGTGACCAAGGAACAAGCCAAGATTTTCAAGCCAAAGATTGATCTAAAAGAAATCGATGATGCTATTGGGTTTTTGGCAAACAGGAAATCTCCTGGCATGGATGGAGTACCAGCTGAATTCTATAAAAAAACAAAGAATGGATAGCCTGTGAATTGTTGGAACTTTATGAAGATGCTTTTGAGACAAGCTCACTTGGGGAGAATGTCAACCGAGGGGTGATAAAGCTTCTCCCTATAAGAGGTGATAGATCCCGAGTTAAGAATTGGAGACCTATTACTTTGTTAAACCTTTCATATACGATCAGTGCAAAAATTATGGCCAGAAGAATCTCTGATATGCTCAAAGACATTGTATCTATTATCCAAACCGGTTTTATCAATCTTATTACAAGCTGGGAGGCTATGCATTGGGCCAAAATGGATGGATAGAATGTTATTATGATATTGTTAGACTTTGAAAAAACATATGACAAAATTGAATGTCATTTTGTTCTCAAAATGTTGGAGGCATCTAGGTTTCCATCTTATTTCTGCAAACGGGTCAACATTTTATTCAAAGACTCCTAAGCAGTAATTGAAGTTAATGGTGAATAATATGAGCCTATTCCACTTGGCAGATCCATTAGGCAGGGACACCCTCTTGCACCTTCTCTCTTTGTTATTGTCGCTGATGCTTTATCTTACATTCTCAAGAACATAGAGATTAGGCCTCCTGTAAGAGGTATCACTTTACCCAACCAGGAAAAACTCTTAGTAGAACAATTTGCTGATGACACTGCTCTATTTGTGGATCTCATTGAAGACAATTTTGATAATGCTCTTAATAGATTACAACTTTTTTGTCTAGCCTCGGGAGCCAAAATTGCCCCAAATAAATCCACTATGCTTGGATGGTCAGAAAATTCCCCTAACTGGTTAAGTGATAGAGATTGGCAGTGATCTGACCCTTTTACTCTTGTGAGATATTTGGGGATACCTTTTGCTATTAAACCTTCTATCAAGGATGTGTGGGCATGGATTTACAAGAAGATTGAAAACAAACATCTTAAATGGAAAACACACATGTTGTCTATTGCTGGTAGGGATCAAGTGGTTCAAAAAGTACTTTCTTCACATGCTGTATATTATGCTTCTGCCTAGCTTTGATCCAATTATCAGACTAATAAATTGGAAAAGATCCTAAGGGAATTTGTGTGGTCAGATGGTCTTAGTAATAGAAAGAGACACTGTGTTAAGTGGGAATGGTGTTGTTCACCCAGGAAGTTGGGGGAATTAGGGCTGAGGAATCTAAAGATGCAAGGGCTTGCTTTAGCATCTAAATGGATCATCAAAGCTCTGAATGGCAATGAGCCCTGGAAAGTGTTGATTAGAAATAACTTGGTCAAGTCGTCTATTAAGAAAGGGAAACAATGGAAGGATATTCCTTTATATGATATTCTGTTTGGTGATTTTGAAATCAAAGTCTTTGGCTCCAATGTCTTTTCTACCATTTGGAAAGCATGGTGTCAAGTCAGACCATTGATTTTCTCAAAGAATGTTGTTAGGAAAAATCTTTCATCTACTGTTCTATAGATATATTTGGTGAGGCATCTATCTTAAAGATAAACCTCTTGCATTAACTCAGTGCTTCTCGACAAAGATATGACATGATAAAGGTATCTCCCTCATACAAGATGTGATTGACAAGCGGTTGGGGTCTTGGGAAGAAATCATTGCCAAATATAACATCCCCAATTCTCATAAGAAAACATATAATCTTATTTCTAAAGCAGTGGGCAGTTTTTTTCTGGTAAAAGTATGAAGTCCCATCAAATGCTTGAATAGTTGAAGTGGACAGATGGTAAGGCTTTGTGTGATTTCTCTAGCAAACAAATCTATAACAATCTTAAGACAGATGTGGGTATTATCAACATAATCAATCAAATATGAGGCTTTAATTGGCCAAGCACTAGATGACATTTTGTCTTTGAACTATTTTGACACTCTCCTATTGAGCCCAAGAAAGTATGTTTTAGATGCATTTTACTCCTTAAAAAACTCGTTGTTGGGTCTTTTTTTTTTCTTCTTGTGGTAAACAACCTGTCATGTGCTCTATTTGTAATTGCCTTGAAACTTTTGAACACCTATTTTTTTAATGCAATTTTGCTAGTAAGATTTGATCCCTATTTTTTGGTCATCCCATTATTTGGAATAGCAAAACTGGTCTTTCTTGGCATGAAGTACTTGTTGGCTTTGTGGAAGATTTTGATTTCAAGATGAATAAATTTCGGTTTGCTTTAACTTCTGAAATTTTGTGGATCATATGGAAGCAGAGGAATGAGGAAATTTTCCAAGATAGGATACATGACCTTATTGAGTTTAAATTCAAACTCATACGATTTTATATCATGTCACAGGTTACAACCGCCATCGAAGTTCCAAGAAACAAATTTCTATCTCTTGTCAGGGAAGGAGCCATGATTATCTTCAAAAAAGACATTCAAGCTTCTACATTTTCGGAGGATAACCCAAGAACAATAACAAAAGATGATAGTGAGAAGTTGATTCAAGACTCCAGAGACACTATAACTTAAACAGAGCAAGCGAATACTAGGTCCAGAGATGCGGAGGATAGAAATGAGACTACTAGACATGCTGAAAATTACAATGCTAGATGGGGCAATGTTGATTACAGAAGCAACAACAATGATGGATGGGAATAATCCTGCATTCAGAAATCTTTAACTTTTTGATAGACTGTCTTTAGATATGTTTTGAAATGAATTGTACATTTTCTGGATTGATCATACCATACTGATATGTCAAAAAGTATAAAAAAGGATATGATCTCTATAGAGATGAATTGATCGATATCAACATATATTTTTTTACTGCTGTGATCTTTTGATATATCTAAAACTTCTGTATCTCAGTTAATAAACTATATTAATATAAATAAAATAAAATAAAATGTTTTTCAAAAAACTAAAATTTACAAAATTATTCTAATTCACCATAATAGATTTTATAAAATTAAAAATAAAATAAAACCCTTAGAAGTATAAAACATACAAACATATTTTATAACAGTCTAGATATAATTAAAAAAAAATCCCACAACATAATAAAATCTACTCCTAATCATGTCAATCTATTCTTTGAATTCAACTCTATTTAAGGGAAGCCATATGGATCCACTTGTATTGAGCATACAATGCAGAAATTCATTTTAAACAAGAAAAATACCTTTCCAAACAAACTAAAAAAAAAAAATATTTTCCTTGAGCAGCAAGAACACCACTAGCAAGCAATTCCAAACTCCCAATAACCCTAAACTTTAGGGAATCCAATGTTATTTTTTTCACAAGGAGGGGGAAGAGGTTTTCCCAAAAAAAATCAATGTAATGAAAGAAGCCCCTTTTCATTCCTTTTGCCTGAAATTTTTTTCAAACCCCTTGCGGTCCTTTTCTCACTTTCCTCTTGACCTAGACCATTCAAAATGACTCTCTTTAAAGATATTTTCAAAAATATATTGTAAAAGACTATTTTAAATCAAATATGATTAATTAGTGATGTATTTTCAATAACCATTACATTAAAATTTAAATCTAAATTATTCAATTTATTCTATTTCATGTAAGAAAGACAACCCATTTTAATTTCTACAGTGTGAAAGTAGAATAATACATAAGACCTTTTAACTAAGGTATAATTTTTTTTTCTTCAAGCATATTGAATATTCTATGAACATAAAAATTGTATTTCAAAATTAATTTAAATGCAATGCAACAAAGTAAACTAAATACATGCAAAGGCCTTATTCATAAATGACATGCTTAATCACAACACATTTTAGAATCACCTTTGGTTTAGATCCAAGTTTCATAGAGTTTTAGAAGACTCATCTCACAACTCAAATTGAGTGAGATGGAGGTTAAGCAAACAAATTTTACCCATGATGAACATCTATAATAAGCCACCATTGGGGAAACTTGCACCTACACACTTAGGTGAAACACCAGACACACCTATACTATATAGTGATAGTCATAACACAACATACACCATCCAATGTAATATAGTATCCAACAAAATATCAAATAATCACTAATAGGCATAGTAGTAGGGCAAAAAAAATTGGATATACACAAAAGAAACATATACACGAAGCATTAACTTGATTTTTTTCCAACTTACACTTGAAAAAAAACATGTTAATTCTAAAATTGTAGAAATGGGCTGTGCATTATTTGAGCTTGGTAACTAAAGTTCAATATACTTAATTAATATATAGTTTAACTTGATCAACTTAAACTATTTTTAAAATACAAAAGGATATGGAGTGTGACTTTCAAGGAGAAGTAGGATGAGTTAAGGTGAAGATGCACAAACTAATCATGCATATGTCATATTTCTTATGGAACCTCTACTTATTCATTGCATACATTAAAAGTAAGTCTTTATTGAGATGTCGAGGAGCTCAATCTTGCTAAAGTTGTTTAAAATTTTGTGTATAAATCACTTAATTTGTAAGATGAGTAGTTTAATATTATAGAGTAATATGTTGAATATAATGTAACTTCACTTTAAATCAATTTAATTCTAATACTAATGTTCTTTCACACTTCAACAAAAAATATTTGTGCCTATTTGTGTTGCAAATTACTATACTTTTATTTTCACGCATTAGGAAAATATCATTTGTGTGATCATAGTATGTAGACAAAAAATATCTAACATGTAACGTTGCATGAAGTCATTTTCATTGAGTGCATTTATCTTTGTTTAAATATCAATAATGTACATCACAAATAATACAATCCAATATTTCATGAGATAATGAAGAATCAATAACATACATGAGCCTACAAATTGGGTAAACTTGCACCTACACACTTAGGTGAAACATTAGGCATACCAACACAATATGATGATAGCCTAAGAACAACATATAACACGGAATTTGATAAAGTATCCAATAAAAATTCAAATAATCACTAAAAGGCATAATAATTTAGGGCCAAAAGAAGACAAACATATAAGACACACATGTTCGAGGTATTGCAATTGAACTATCCCTATCATACATTTAAAAAGCATGTCGATTCTAAGATAATAGAAATTGGTTGTGCATTATTTGAGCTTGTTAATTGAAGTTAAATATGCTTAGTTAATAGATATGAATGTTGAAACAAATTTATTTATCAATCATCTTGTCAACAATGTTATGGAACTTTGCATGTGTTGCAAAATCTGTTGTTGCTTTTCCTCCCAAGGAGAAATCTTGAGCTCTTTCTTGCATTAGGACCTCCCCTATGGTGGTTTGTGGCTCTAACATGGTGGATAATGTGGACTTCTACCAATGTTGTGGGTTGGTTTGTAGATTTTCTCTTTTTTGCCTTCTCTTCCCGATTGTCATTGTTGGGTGACAGATTCTTGGAGACCCTTAG
This sequence comes from Thuja plicata, assembly GCA_018584345.1. Taxonomy (NCBI): domain Eukaryota; kingdom Viridiplantae; phylum Streptophyta; class Pinopsida; order Cupressales; family Cupressaceae; genus Thuja; species Thuja plicata. The sequence goes on along the minus strand of MU227985.1, from coordinate 40,006 downwards.
TTTCTGGTAACATTAACCTTTTCCCTTGTGCTAAGGGGTTTTTTTATTGCCTCTTTTCTTTCTTCTGATGATCGAGATCTAGTGATGAGCAAGTTGTGGTCTTGGGCGATTCACCCTCCACTAGCCAAACCTTGGATAATCTTCTTCAACCCTCTTACAGTTCACCACTTAGTGTGCATCTAGTGTGGGTTCGTCTTCCCAATCTTCCCTTTCATTTTTCGGGAGAATTCCTATTTTGGGGCCTTTGGCAACTCTATTGGTTATTTCTTAAAGGTGGATGATATGTAACGACTGCCATATGTCTCTCTACCTTTGTACGCATTTTGGTTGACATTGACAGGTCTCCACATCTCTTCCTAGGGATGTGGCTCTCATGCTTGGGGATAGGCCATGGACTCAATTGTTGGATTATGAGGTTCTCCCCTTTCAGTGTCTTCAGTGCTTCTCTCCTAGTCATCTGAAAACAAATTATTTTATCTTGCATCGTATTAGTGCTACCACTTGGTGGAAAGATACTAATGATTTGATCATTTGATTTTCTTGGCTCATGATTCCTCCTCCAAGGAATCCTCATAGGCTGATGATGACTCACCTCAAGATGATGCTCCAACTACTGATTTGGCCTCTCCAGACCTTGTGGATCCTGCTATGCTCCAACCTTTGGCTGACGATGTGTAGACTTCTCAACACTCTGCCTTTTGTGCTAATCTTCTTACTATGAGGAATTCACCACTTGATCCCCTTGTGGTGGAGATCCCAATGATAGTATTGCCTGGATGGTTATCTTTCAACGTAGAAAAGACTATTCCTCAGCTTCTCATTCTCTTCCCCACAATGTGGGTGAGTTGTTTACCCATTCTTAATGTGGGTTACTTTATTTGTTAGTGTGTTGTTAATGATATATGTTCAGGAACTTTTGTAATGGCCTTTTGGTCTATCTTTGTAAGGGCCAACACCCTTGTTTTACTACTTATTAATATAAAAATAATATCATGAAACAAAAAATGTTTACATTATAATTCTTTATACTTGTAGTACTAGTTTACTATCCTTTATTTGATAATACATAAGGGTAATAACATGTGAGTGTACAATAGAAAAAAAGGTAAGCAAGGCACAAGGGGGATTTTCCACCTTTTTCTAATGCACAATCGGAAGGAAGATGGCCTAATAGGCTCAAGTAGGACTTCAACGCTAAATGAGTCAACGATCCTTCACAATAATGAACAAGGGTAAGTTGGATTTGAGGGGAAATGATATGATGATGCAAGATAGAAGGCTAAATAAGAAAATATGACAAGTTACACAAAATACAGACTGATGAAAAACAAACATATAGCTATAATGACTTTAAATGGAAACCTGAAGGTTGTACTAACTTGTAATCTGAATCTGGAGCTGATTTGGTAGGTATAGAATGCCCTGGGCATTCTATTCCTGGGAACAGATAGCTTGGGACGTTGTATACCCTACAACTCTACCTGAAACTTTCCTAGATAGTTTGTTAGATCTTGTAACCCAAATTTTCTTTAGTAGGTCCGTCACTTGTTCCTGCACACAAAAAAATGGGGAAGAAGGTTGGATAAAGGGGTTTGCCTCGGTCAAACCCTTATTTGGAATCGACCTTGAAATGAAGTAAAGGAAATGAAAGCGTGTTGTCATATAACAAAGGCTATATTTAAGAAAATGAAGTATGTCATACCTTGGCAATGCAAATGCTTCTTTGAATGTGATCAAGTATGTTGATGCAATAGCTTCGACTTAACACAAAAATCCAAAAGGAAATCATGAAAGATAAAAACTTATGTAATGAATGTTGTAGTTTTCTATAATGCTTGATTAGAGAGAGAAAGGAGTTGAAAAATTGAATGCTTTGATAAATGTGGATGGATGCTTGAATGTATGATCTTATTCCTTGATGGTGGACTCCTTTGCTTGGCCTTCAATGAGGGAGAAAATCTAGATCCATGGAGAAGATTGCTTTGAAAACACCTTAAAATGTTTGAAGAATGCTTGAGACTTGATCTTGAATGCTTAAATATGAAATTGTAGGAGAGCACTTGAAATCTTGAACATGCTCTTTACAATGAAGATAAATAGGTCACTTATATACATCTCACAACATTTTGGAGGTTAAAACTCGGAAGAACTGACTATAAATCCAAATACACCACTAAATTACCAAGATGAGGCTCCTACTCTAATTTTAGCTCAACCTTGGGGAACATAACACCCTAGGCATTTTGTTCCTAGGAACACAACACCCTAGGCGTTGTGTACCACCCAATCAAAGCTCAAATTAGGACCATGAGACCTAGGTAATTAGGGGATGTTGGATTATGGGGTACAACTAATTTTGAGGTCGAGACACAACACAAAAAATGGTAACATGGAACCCATGTAGGAAAATAAATTATTAAAATAGAGAAATAAAAAAGGAGCATGCTTACATCTAAGGGCTCACATCAATATTTGGTGAATTTGAATTAACACAGGACTTACGATATTAATTTAAAGGTCCGATGAGTGTTAGGAGAGCATGAATTCAACGTGGGAACCCATAAATGCTAAAATAGGGCTAAAATAAGCATCTCATTATAGGTGCTTACAAGTTAGGACAACACAATAATGTTAATTAATAATAAGCCAAATTCTCCCATGTTGAGCAACCTCGATGAAAACATATAAACATCTATGATAGAAAAAATAAATAAGAGCTATTGAATAACTTTTATATTTCAATGGAGCAATGAAATTGTTTTGTTGTTGCCATTGTTAATTGAACAAAACTTTATACAATTAACTAAAAATAATATCAAAGTAAGATAAATATACTCCTTAAACATTCATACTTTGATAATTAAAATAAATAATAACCAAGTGTAATTAACTATTCAACAACCTTATATGTTTTGTTTACTAAATCTAGTTAGATAAACATGTAATCATTAACCAACTTGATCAACTTTAACTGTTATATAAATACAAAAGGATATAGAGTGTGACTTTTAAGGAGAAGTAAGACGAGTTAAGCTCAAGATGAATAATGAATAATTATGCATTTACCATATTACTTGTAGGACCTATTTTTTCATTGTGTAAATTAAAAAGTATGTGCTTGTCTAAATGTTCGGAGCTCAATCTTGCTTAAGTTATTTAATAGTTACGTATACAAGCTACTTAATTTGTATGATAGACAATTAAATATTATAGAATAATATGTTGAATACATGCTTATTAAGAATGTATAATCACTTCTAATGTTAACTTGTTTTAACACTTAAACATAAAAGATTTATAACCTCATTTGAGGTGCACATGACAATACTTTTATTTTCATAGAAACATACACCAACATGCTTAAGATAAAAAAGTTATGATAATATAGAAGATTAAAATACCAAACACAAAAAAAATATTAAATTTATTTTATTAAGTCCCTTTGATAAAAATATATAGGATTGGATATAATAAAAGAACAAAGGTTATATCCAAGATTGATAGCTCGAACCCAAGTTTCAATTAAGACATATGATCACAATCTCCTCTATAAGGGGTTCTAATTTAGTGCCTAGGAAAAATACACGAGCAATGCACATAACACGATACAACTCTTTGCCGGATTACAATTATAATAAAAATATTGATATTCTTCCAAGCCTAGCTAAAGTTTGTGTCGGCAACATAATTAGAAACTCTAGGATTTTCCCGCCAAACGACACACCAATATTTTCGAAGTTCCCCAATTTTCTCGCCAATATTTTCAAGTTTCTCCAATTCCCGCCAAAAATTTCAGCCATCCCTCGCTAGAAACTTCCCGCCAATTCCTTTTTGAATGCCATTTTCCGGACTTCACCGGCCAATTAACCTCCTGCACATATCGCTTCCTTTGAAGCTCTTTTGTGAGTTCGATTCCCTTGCTTTCATTGATTTATGCTGTTAATTAAATTTCAATTTTGTTGATCAAGTAGTTTCCAATATTGTCCAAGTTGCAGGGAATTACAAACTGGAATCTGTTCTAGCTTGTTCGCAAAGGAAGGAGCAAAAATGGTTCTGCCGTTGAGGCCGAGCAAATTCTATGGCAGGAGCCTTCCGAGGCCTAGGGTTTACAATGATCTAAAGTTCAACTCAGAGCGGATAGATCCGCCGATGGGAGTGACTGCTCCATTGTTGTCATGGGCCAAGGATGCACACTGGTCTATGGGCGGCCTTTCCTATGAGAAGAAGCGCATGGCGGGCAAGATCGAGGGTAGCAAAAAAAGGCTCAGAGATGAGCCCGAAAATGGCATCGCAAAACAGATCAGAGGGGCCAAGAAGAAGAAATTGTTGCAGGAGGAAGGGGAGAAAGAAACTAATGGTGCCAAGCCACATGAAGATTTTCAAACCCCCAAATCGAAGGTCTTCAGCACCCCTAAATCGAAGGTTTTCAGGAGCCCTAGGCCTGCGCAGATATTCAAGCCCAAATGGGCCACTGATCAAGACAACGAGGATTGTCCATTGATTGTGCCGGAGTCCATAAAGAGGCATCCAAAGAAGCGTTCGCCCAAGGTTCGAATCCGAAGTAGGAATTTGGGGGATTCTTCTGAGGCGGATTCGAAGGGAGCCCATTTTACAAAAGGCGTCTCTTCGATTGTTGGGCAGAAGCGCTCCAGAGCTCATTCTGCGGTTCAATGCGCTTTGAAAAGACAGGTTGCGGCGATAACAGAAGTGTATGATTATGTTCCAGTGCCGGATAAGATCATGCAAATGTCTGTGAAGAGGGTTTCGCCAAGGAGAAGTAAAAAGCAGATGAAAGAAGGGACTGGTTTTGTTTCGCCAACAGGGTTCGAACCCCGGTCTCCTAATTCGACTGATCGTTCTATCAGGCGCAGCAGCCGTGTTCTGTCCTACAGCCCTGGGCCTTTTTCTAGGGGCCTCAAGAGGGTCATCTTATCCCAGTAGTGAACTGTAAACTAGATGTTTTGAATTTCCATTGAAGAGAGCTTATACCACTAATATCGTTTTATTGATTGGCTGTTGTGAAATAAAAGATCATTGCTGGCTGTAAACTAGAAATAGTGATGTTCTGTTCTGTTCAGAAATGAGGGCTTTAGGATATTTTTAGGGTTTTAAGTCACTGATCCCTTCCGTAGCGGACTGTAAGCTGGGTATTTTGAATTTCCATTGAAGAGAGCTTGCACCATTAACACAGTTTTTCTGAACGGCTGTTGTTAAATAAAGCTATTTGCTGACTGTAGGGTAGTAAAACTGATGTTGTGTTCTGTTCAGAAATGAAGGTTTTTAGGATTTTTTAGGGTTGCAAGTCCCTCATCTGTTCCGTTTCTATTACCCATTTAATGAATGTATACTGTTTGAATCGGTCTGGGTGGTTGTTTTTTTGGGTTTGATTTTTAACTATTTAGCATGCAGGAGCTCTGAATAATAGCTCACCAGGGTAACAAGCAGCAAGTGTTTGCATTTTTCGATTTCAAAAAATCATGTATTAGGTTAATGGTTTGTTTTATTCATCAAATTAAATTTTAATAAAGCAATTCTTTAATTTTTTATTTTTTACAATATCGAGGATTTGAAAATAGAGTTTATTCTTTTTTTTTTTATGAATAGAGGCCTTCACTATTAATAGAAATATTAAAGTACAAAATTTACAAAAAAAGGGCCGAGGGAAAAAATTTCACTCGGCAAGTTCACACGGCACCTAGGCCGGAAACAAACAGCTATTCATCTTTCATTAATATTTAAGGTCTAATTTTTTTTGTTGATTTTTCTAAAGACTTTCACTAGAGTAGAGTTGATTTTGTTATGATATTTGTGCTTTGTAGTTTTTTTTGTCACATTCAATCTTATCTTGTTTGTAGTTTTAGGGTTTCATTTGTATCCAAAATTTACTATCTTAAAGATCTTTTAAGATGTAGATTCATTGTTAGTTACATATGCTTATAATCTATTTAGAGTTAGGGTACATAATGATACACTTTAATTTCATCATTACCTCCCAATCATGAATCTACATGGGTCTTGTCTTATAGTTGATTTGTAAGCATATATGTTTTGGCATATTCCTATCTTTTTTGTGACACATGATCTTATCTTTGACTAGTAGTTTTATTTTCTTACACATTTGCCTTATTTGTTCAAGAGTCTTGAGTTGCATTAACTTTTTTAAATAAGTAGTTGCATTAACAAATCTTCCCTTGTCAGATTCACAATCACTTTGCATATACTTGCATACAACAAGAAGTAAATTCATCACTCTTATACCATCTCATGTCAACAACAAAGTCAGCCTAATCCAATTTGAAATAGGCTACACCGAAACATTCACATGGTAGTAAGGAATGAACCACCTCGCTCAATACAACATGCCTTGCACATAGCAACACTCTACACCATCATCAAGATCTTCAGTGCCAACAAATAATTACAAATGTATCGAGCAAAGCACAAAAAAAACTTTTAAGATAGGATTGAACCCAAACAAACAATCCACAATATGTTGCACAACAAATTGAACTAGCATCGACATGGATAAGAGTATATATTTAAAGCACATCATCCAGTGCACACTTCTATCAAAGCACTAAAATAACCAATCCACATCAATGCATATGATATGTTGACATCAATAACAACCATTAATGACAACAACAATTATAGCATTAGCTTCACATTCTAACAATCCTCCCCTTTGTCATTGATGACAACATTCATCAATAACAAAGCAAACAACTCATTGTCAAAAGATATCAACATCAAAGTTCTTTGTTTTCCACTGTTCTTCTCCCCCTTTGACAACAATGACAAAGGGCCAAACTCCCCTTTACTCTGCTCCCCCTTTGAGGAATCCACCAAGCATTGATGTAGAAAAGAATAAGCATGAAATGCATTGGACCAATGCACACATAGGTGCATTATTCAACACTAGGAAGGGGTAGAATGCCCAGCTTCCTCCTGAGATACTCAAAAGTATCCTTGCACAAAGGTTTTGTGAAAATATTTGCAATCTGCTCCTTTGTAGGGACATACTCAAGTTTAACCTCCTCTTATACCTTCTCTCTCAAGAAGTGATATATGATAGATATATATTGTCTTGGAATGCTGCTCTGGATTCTTTGAAATGTTTATAGCACTTATATTATCACACATAATTAAAATCAACTTATCAAAAGTTATCCCTATATCCTTCAAAGTTTGTTTCATCTATAATACCTAAGTACAACATGAGGATGTTGCAATGTATTCTGATTCAACGGTTGATAATGTTACAAAATCATGCTTCTTGCTTGACCAAGCAACCAACCGCGAGTCAAGGAAATAAGCTCCACCACTAGTACTTCATTGGTTATCCAAACATCCAACCTAATCAACATTAGTATAAGATATCAACGTAAAATCCAAACCTTTTGGATACCATAATCCAAACTTTTATGTACCCTTCAAATATCTGAACATTTTCTTTACTATCATAACATGTGACTCTTTCGGTTCTTGTTGAAATTTTGATGCAGAGTGCACTGCAAGAAGACCTAGATGGGCTCCCACTTTTTGTTACCACTTCAAACTCCTAATTCAGACACCCTAATTCCACACATGTCTACCTAGGGTGTGTATTGACTTGCCTAAGAAGCCAACTCACTTCTTCTATCACAGCTTAGCTCTCCAAGCTAAGATCCAATTCTCTGCAATATCTCCTTTAGGGACACTTTCCCTAAATCAAGCTAAAGATGTAGAAAACTTCACTAGAGGCTTAGACCAACAAACCTAGGTGATGGAAGGCTTTGTTTAGACCCCAAGGGTAGAGAATCCACCAATGGATTCAGTCTTGCAGACCCAAGGATGGTCAAATACTAAATGGCCCAGAATTCCTTGTAGCCCTATCCAGAGGGTTTTTCAAGCATAACTTTCACATATAGAAGGATCTAACTGATTTGATTAGGTTTCTAGACACACTTTATGGAGTTTTGAAACCTCCCAAGGCCTTGGCACTTCACTTCTCTCCTGCACCACTAAACTCTTGCAAAGCTCACAAACCTAATTAGCTAGGTTAGGCTTGGATTACTAAGAAAGTGGTCTAAGGTGGGTTCACAGAATGAACACAAGGGCTTAGATAGCTTCCTCTACCCCAAAATGGTCTAGAACCACCATTAGTTCGATCCTCCCAATCATATATTGCACACGCATGTGACTGTACTAAAGAACCAGGCTAATTACATAGAGATAATTAGCCTAGGGATTTGTCTCAAAAATCATAGAGCTAACACTGAGCTTTTGAGCTTTAGGAATCTTAAAGAGCATGATCCTAACTTGTATTTCCCAAGTGGCCGAGCAGATCCACTGGTTAAATCCCAAGTTAGGATCACATCTTTGGAGCAGGCCCAGTAAACCTTGGTTTCTCAGACAGTGAGCAAGTAAAGTCTCTAACTCCTATGAAACTTCACAAAAACAAATCAAACCAACTGGAATGTTGAAGTAACTCAAAGCATCACAAAGTTCTGCAAGTGGATCCACAAGATGAATCCATACTAGGTCATACACTATCTAAATGACTCAGAAAACTCTTCTATTTCCTTCTCTGAACATCAAGCTTCGTACACAGTGAACTCTAACCTTCCTAGAAGGCATGAGAACATCTAATATCATCATCTTGGTGTTACAGATTGTTAGAATAATAAGTAGAAAAATGCAAATATAAACACGGAAGAGAACACAAATGACATAGAGATTTAACGTGGTTCACCCAATCCCTGGGCTACGTCCACCAACAACGAGTCCAATATCTTTATTATTATCCAGCGATTACAATCTGAAACCTGCAACTCAATACCGTCACAGAAAGCTACGAAAATCCCTCATACAATGAAATCTCGAAACGCTAAGCCCTTTTCACAAGCATATTTGACCTAACCTAATTAGGGCAAAAAATACTCCAACTAATAGAAAATCAATGGTCGACCCTTTACAATATTATTAAGTCATTGTTGGCGTCGAGGGGCGCTGCTCCTCAACCCCGCCCTGGGGCGCTGCCCCAAAGGGCCCCCGCAAGGGGCGTTGCCCCTTGATCCCATCAGGGGCTCTGCCCCTTGACCCCGCCTGGGGCGCTGTCCCAAGACCCCGCAAGGGGCTCTGCCCCTTGACCCCGAGCTTGGGGCCCAAATAGATATGTCTGGGGGGAAACCGCGCCGAAAGAAACTGAGTCTGATTAGGCTCCACATACATAAAACAGATGCTCCAAGAAGTTGGTGTGGTCGGTTACAGTTGAGTTGTCATTCTTCGAGCAACATTTTGCAAAAGTTGCTCATGCAACATTTTTCAAAAAGACAACTTTTTGGCAAAACTTGACAAAATTGCTAATTTGAGAAAATGCCAACCTTACTAACATCCAAGGGTGTGGGAGAGGTCCAAAACATGTCAAGAGCCTATTCTAAGGTCTAAGAGAATTTCCCCATGTGGGTGAGCATTCCATTAGCCTTAAAAAGGTTAGGAATCACCCTTTAAGCATGATCAAAGGACAATTAGGTGGGAAAGTATGTTTAGGAAATGAGGTGATGGGAGTAGAGTAGGAATAGGGTAGGCTTAGGGTAGGTCTCTAGGTTGGCTTAATAGGTTCCTAGCTAGGGTTTAGATTATAATTCAAATTAGATTTGAATAAATCATAGTTTAGAAGAATTAGGAATATGGAAAGATTTTAATAAATATGAATTTATTAAAAAGGGAATTTCATGAGACAAATGTATTTAAATAAAATACATTGGAATAGTATTTGATCATTGATAAATACTAGCAAATAAAACTATTTAATTGATTTAAATTAAATAGTTAGAGGAATAAGAGGGAAAGTAATATTAATAATAATATTAATATTTTTGAATGTCTACATTTTGCCCCTCTTTGACGTGGCGTCGCAAGTGACGTTACGTCAAAGACAAGAAAAATAAGTTGCCCCAGAGGAAGAGGGTTTCTAGGAGTCGTGTTGAAGCAACGATGATACAGGGTTGTGCCCCCTCAAGAAAAGAACGCAACAAAGCTAATGTTGTGGAACTTTCTCGAAAAAGGACGCAACAGGAAGGAGGAAGGGAGAGGAGAGAATAAATAGAAGCCTTGTGAAAATGCAATTAAGAATGCAACTAAGAATGCAAATGCAAATGAAATTAAATGTAGCTAAAGAGCATTGGGGATCCGTTTGTGTGAAAAATATGGAGAGCACCTCTGATTTTAATATTGCAATAGGAGGTATGCATCAGGTGTTAGAAAACACAGATGACAAGATTCCTTTGCGTGGACTGGACGCTCAAACAAAAGCACACTGCAAAAGATGCATGTATCAGTAGCCACCAGTCACAATGCATGAAGATATAACAGATTGAGGTAGTGGTGAGTAGGTTTAAACTGACACAAAAAGATAAAATCAATAAAGAAGGCCTCATGACCAAGAAGTCATTCAATCCAAAGTTCTTGCCATGAATAGGATTGGTGTGATGAAGGATTTGATAAGCCGATGCCGGAAGGATGCATCCTAACGGGAAAAGATTTGATTGGATTTGATTAAAAGATATTCGTTGGCAAAAGCTGTGAATAGAATGAGGAGCAAGGATAATCGGTCGACAAAACTGATTTGGTGAAAAACATGATCGCAGGTGCAGGAGTCAAAAAAATTGACTGAAAAGTGAAAAATAAAGCAATGCAGAAGTAAATGATGGTTTATTGCAAGATTTTTGAGAATATTTGATATTTTTGGATATTTTTAAATTTTTTTAGATTTAAATGTTTTTGGTATTTGTGAAGGATTAAAACTTTACAATAGGAACAATTTATACAAAAATATACAGGGGGCAGGGGAAATGGTTGGGGAAATTTTTTGGGAAAAATGGGGGCTATAAGAGGAGCTGGGGGGGCTTAAGGAAGGTCATTTGTGAATAGTGAATAGTGAAAAGTGAGCTCTGGAGTGAAAAGATGGCTGATGAGAGGATGAAGGGGTAGTTGGGGGAGCATGTGCGCACACACGGGAGACCCGCGGAGTGACCGGTACTGGTGAGTGACTCAACCGAGACCTCGCATTTATTATCAGTCAAAGTTTTTAATGCTTTGGGATGGCTTAGGGGGCAATAAATGCTCAAGAATTGGGTTTCGAACCGGAGACGCCGGTTCCTGAACCGACATCTACGAAGACGCCGATCCCCGGATGGACGTCTTCGCAGATGCTGATCCCTGAACCCACATTTTCGAAGACGAGGGTCCCGGACCGGCATCTTTGAAGACGCTAGAACCCAGACCCGCGTCTGCGGGAAAAACTAGCGGAGATGACAGTGTATGAACCGGCGTATGCACCCAAAGGGGCAGATGCCGAGGGGAGGGGAAACAGAGGGATCCAGCAGAGGCCGGGGATGGGTCGGAAAAAGACCTAGGGGAAAGATGCCCCATTTTGGGAGGGATGAGGCTAGGACTAGAAGAAAAATGGGCTAACATGGTGGATTTTTGAATTCTTGCAGGAGTAGTTCCCACCATTGGGATCACGGGAGCATTGGCCATCGACCATGGAGTTGGAGCCCCAGCTCACAGAGGATGACTGGGGATTGTTATCTATTTTCAGATTGGATTATGTGCCCCGTTAGCCTAGGCTACGGGAGCACAATGGGATGATGACTGCTTTGATCGAGTGGTGGCACAATGATACCACCACATTCCATCTACCTACTGGAGAGGCGACGATCACGCTGGAGGACGTGTGGCAGATTCTTCAGATACCTATCCGAGGGGCGATACCACAGTATCGGTTAGAGGACAATGAACACTATATGGAGATCGCGTTCCAGAGACTAATGAGGCGTATTCCTACAGTAACATATAAAATATTACTAGTGTGTGTAACGTAAGAAAAGATGTCACATTTGAAAATGTAGATGTTTGTGTGATGTGTGAGGAAGATAAGATGTTCTTTTTAACCTCAAATGCACAAATGAAAGATCCAAATTGATTAACCCAAAAGAAGGATCAATGCACAAATGAATCATCCATTCAGAAATGAGAGCAAAGAGGAAAGATCTTAAATTCCCATTTTAGAAAGGATTGTATATGATAGATTTAGGATTTGAAATGAATGAGATGAAGTACCAACCTTAAAATAGTGTAGATCAAAGAATGCAATTTTCTGAGGTTTGTAGGCTATTTCTAGAAAAATTGAAGTATGATCCGGAACTGGAACGTAGAGACGAACAAAACCCAGAAATTATTTTCTATTCTGATGTCATCTTATGAAAAAGGTTGACCTTGACCCACAAATGTCAACCCTGACCCCAAAATGTTGACCCTGACCCAATAATGTCGACCCTGACCTACATAGATCCAAAAGTGACTCTGTTCAAAGATCCTGAAAGTTTGCCGAAAAGGGTATCCAGATCTGGGTTCAAATCCACTGTTATGTACCTGTACCTGCAAGAAAAAGGAGATTTGTTTGTTGGGGGGGAGGGGTTTGCCTTGGTCAAACCCCAGTTTTGGAATTAACCTCAAATATATGTAATTGAAATTGCAGAAATGGACAAAGTAAATGCATAAATTCACCTTGCTTGTATGGAGACCCTTGTGGTGGATTCAAATCCTTAGATCCACAAGGATGAATTTTTGAAGTTGTTTGAACTTTGTAGAAGAGTATGAAGTTGATCTACCATGCCAATTCATGGCTCCACGGAAGTGAATGTGCTCAAGTGCTTGGATTGAGAATGTAGATGTCTTGAATGCTTGAGAGATCTTGGTATTGCTTCTTGATCTTGATTAGAGAAAATGAGAGAGACAACCCTTCTTTTATAGTAATCTTGGGCACAAAGGCCAACATAGAAAACAATAATTAAGGGTCCATGGTACAAAACTCTAGAGAGGTGCACATGGAGAGGAGAACCAAATTAAAGTCTTGACACAAATCTCTAGAAGGGGTCCACCCTTAAGGTAGAAATAATTATTTAAGAGCCTTGTCACAAAATTTGAGGTAAGGCCAACCCCAAAGTTAATTTGAGCATTAGGCACAAAACTCGAGAAAGGCTTATCTCAAATAATAAATTAGGAATCCTACACAAAGCTTGAGAAAGGTCCACCTCAAATATTAATTTAAGAGTTCGACACTTAACTCAAGGAATAATGGCCCCGAAGAGGGAAAATATAAAATTTTGATGAAACCCCAAAAATGGGACTCAACCCCAAGGACCCTGGACCCTGGGGTCAGGGTCGAGGTCGACCCTGACCCAGAGGGTCAGAACCTCGAGAAATGTACCAAAGTCTCAAAAACAGAGAGAAAAGGCAGAAAAGAGGGGTAGAATAGGCACATAAGCACATGAAACTCCACGAAAGCATGAAGGTGTCTAAATTAGGACCATAACAGCTTACTAGGGAGGGCTAAAAGGTCTCAACATGGAGTGCTT
>MU227984.1:3741657-3760985 GCA_018584345.1 Thuja plicata | reverse complement strand
TATATATATGAGAAAATTTTATTCATAAAAATTCAAGAAGAAAGTAAGGTTCAATGAAATATTGTCAAATTCTAATATAATCAAAATATAACAAAACTATATATTATAGATTTTCTACCAAGATTGAGGTCAACTAGCCTTTAAAAAATTTGGGATGAAAGTTTTTAGGAACAAAAATGTGATTTTTTCACCTTGGGTGTTTCACTGATGCAAATTTTCTACCTAATATATTTTTAACTGAGACGTTGGGTTTCAAAGATAGTTGTTATGCATGTGAATGATATGTGGAGCCAAAAAATATATACAAATGTTCTCAAGAATAAATATATGTGGCAAGAATATTTTGGAATCATTCAACTTCGATTACAAACTGTGGCTATTTCTTTAACACTAGGATTTCCACAAATTTTCCTTTTTCTTTCCTCAGATTTTATAGTCTCATAATTCCTACTTGAGTATCCATATTGATGTCTAAATTGAAAAAGTATACTACTTACCTCAGTTATAGTTCTTAACTTTGAGAAATATGGTTACAAGTTCAAACTTATTTTATGTGAAATAAGCATGTACAATATTATAAGACATATAGTATAGTTGGTTGTTGCACATTTGTCATCTTTGTTCCTCCATGAGATGGGAGTATGAGAAAGTTTTCTAGAATTATTCTTTTATCAAAATAAAAGTATGTAACATAGTTTCTATACAAAAGCAATAGGCTTCTTATCCACCTTTTGTTATATTGGTGAAAAGTGATTGGTCCTTTCTTTAAAAGGTTGACTTTTTCATGAGAACTCTAGACTAATAGTATCATAGTCTCTCTTCTTTCCCTCCCAAAATTTTGAGGCCTTAATCACATTTTAGATATTGCAATACACACACAAAAGAAGACCGGTAAATGATATGCACTCACTGTCATGTGTGGCTACTGGAGTACCCCAAATACGCAAAATTCTAGGAAGCATTTGTGATTTTTTTCTCAATAGCTATGGAGGTTCTTAAACCTTGAGTACAATAAAAAAATATTCTAGGAGAAATATCTTTCTTTTTACTAAACTATTCAATTGACCCTTGTAATTATTTTGCATACCCAAGAACTATTTACAAAATTTCTCAATATTTATAGATGAATAATTATATGGAATTACATGGTTAGATCATATTGTAATCTTTTTCTATAAACTTTAATCATAGTTTGTCTACTAGAGAAAATATAAATATAATTTAATCTTTACATATGGTGTATCTTTTCTAAGAGAAAGATGTTCTTGATCATCTGCTTGCCTTCCTTCTTAACACTTTATATTTCATATTGCAGGCATTTAAGAGCATTTTAAGGAAACATGAATACATGAAGTAAAAAGGAAGATAAGACCAATGAAGATAAAGGAAGATAAAACCAATGAATATACCTACTTGATTACTAACCTTCTTGTATGTAGGTTTTACATAAAACATAGATGAAGTATAGGAATGAGCAATATCATCATAAATCCTACAACACAAATGCTACAATCCATGAAACAAGACCATCATTTGTGTGGATGCTCTAATGGTATAAGTATAGTGTGACCCTATGCTTCTCTTGAATCTTTTCACATGCACAGTAGATGGATTCTTGCATGGAAATAATTCATAGTAGGTAAAAAGAAAAATAATTTTAACTCTTTACAATATTACAAAATACATAATATTTCTCTACACCTATGGTAATGTTTTTATTTTCTTGATTCTTGTTTAAAAAAATTACTTATTTACAATGATAGATTCATCACATTCTGCAAACTATACTGTGGAATCAGGTAGACAACTTTTTTCTTTATCAATTACATGATGTGACCAATGCCATGGTAGTCTTATGTTCATTTTTATGATCTTTACAAAATTTAGATGCACCAATCATATTCAAAAAATAAATAAAAAACATAAAACCAACCACCAAAATAAGGTTCAACTACAAATGCGGTCGTACCCTAAATTTTGAGAATTTAGAAGTCCGGATACATTATCAAGAAGCAAGTTTTTCCATACTAAAAAAATCAAAGGAAGGAAGCTTTATGACACAAATAAATATAACTAACTAATTGAAGCCTTCAGAAAATGCTGGAGTTTCAACCTGCTACAAAGATGATGTCGACAGAGGCTGAAGATGGTCAAATTTTAAAAGTCTAAAAATGTCTCAGTTTGGGAAATCAAATTTCCTATCTTTAGCAGAAATATTATCTTTTCACGAGGTATTTTGGATTTTCGACCAAAGCCAAATCTGAAAGTTAGGTAGTTACTTTTTAGTTAGTTTATTATTTTTTGAAAATAATTTGTAATAAGGGTTGTGTCTTTTCACCCTAAAGAGGTGTGAAATCCACACAAACACATATATATACATAATGAAAAATATAAAGAGACAAGGTAATACAATATAATATAATACAATTTCACATATTTGGATAGTTTTTATTCAACAAGTGTATCATGGACCTGGATGTACTATATTTTTAAAATCAATAAAGATAAGTCCTTTTTCTTTCACATGTGTAATAGTTTCATTATCATTTTATAACTAGTCCCTCAGATAAATCAATAGAACTTCTTCAAAGTGACAGTTTGATGTACATACTTCCTGATCCAGTTCATAGTCTTTATTATTAATTGGTTTTTCTCATTTTACATGGTTAAATTCTATTGATTGAGGCCTCTATTAATTGGTTTGTCATTTGAAAAGTAATATCCTTCTGAAATATCTCTGAACTTGTTTTAAGGTTGTATGTTCATTTCATAACACCTTTGAAGTGATAAGTTTTCTTGTAAAACTGTCTTTGAGGTTGAACATAAGATTGGAATCATCTTGACTCTATTGCCCGTGATAGAATAAGGTGCTGGTCTAATCATTATTTTGATTATAGTTATTCAGGTCATTGTTATAGTTTTGTGATATTGTATCTATCTACTCATTTCAATTTACATGCATATTTAGTAAACATTCTTTCAATTACTCAAAGTATTTCAGTTTATAGTTTATGATATATTGCCTCAAGTTAGATTTCTTTCAAGTGCCTTTCCATACTTGAGAGAGAGGGTTTGAGGTGTATTCTATCTTCTATAAAAATCCTTAAGATTTGAATGATAAGTTTAAGGTATAGACCTACCAGCCTTGGTTCTACAGAGCCAGAATTGTAGAGGGTTCAACCTTTTGTTGGTTGAATCTTATTAGTTGACCAAATCACTTGGGTATCTCATCATTGGATTGTAAATTCGATAGGAAATCCAATTTGTTGATTTGAGCACCAAGAAAATGGAGTACACCCATCTACTTCCATGTCAATATAGTCATTTCAAGAAAATGAAGTCTGTCGTATTCCCATGTGAAATACAAAGGATAGAAATTAAAATTTCTACCTTAGTCACTACTTCAACACTTAGGCCAATGTTTTAGAGCTATCCATATGGTTTCACATTTGATCAAATCATCATGTGGTTTTAAATAGAGAACAAGGGGAGAACAAAGCATGTCTATATGTAGGTTTTACATCACATAATTATTTTAATAGGTGAACCATGATAGAATAGATTACCTTATGCATGTCTACACATTATTCACAAATAATTATGGTGTTTTTTGGACAAATAATCACTTTTGATGCTTTATTATCAACATTGTAGGTTGTGTTTAAAATTAAATTGGATTTAGAATCAAAATTTGCATTTTAGGTTGACCAAAAACCTTTTTCACCAAATACTAATGCTAAATTGAAAAGAGGTGGTGGAGAAAAATGAGAGATATTGAGGACAAAGTAGTATCAATTTTAGTGAAAAAACATAAATTAAGGGAAGTAATATTCACCTAAAGAAGTTGATTTTTGTGGCTACACTCATGTAAAGTCATTGGATTATATTTTAATTTAAAGACTATGACATGTTCATGTTCTAAGTCCTTACACAAGCTCCTATAATTTTAATTATTAAATATATATGTAAATTAAATTTAGATCAATATCATAATATTATGTTGATAAAAAAGTTAATTATGATATTGACAATTAATGTCATAATGCATGTTTAAGTGAATTTTGTAATAAACAAATGCATTATTAGATAGTTCTAAATTAGATGCTCCACTTTTGATTGCATCAAATAGTATCAATTCCCTATCATGGATAGGATTGTGTATTACACTAAAGGTGGTCTATTTAGAGAAATGGATCAAATAATCCTGTGTGCATGATTTACTATACTTGATCCATTTAAGGGTGTGGTTAAAAATATTATGCATATATGTTCCATTCCACGTGACTCATTCAAAGGAGAAAAAACTCATATTGTTGTGTCACACTGTAAGTGATCTATTCATGAGAGTGACTCATAGATTTTGTACATGTTTCACTAGAGGTAATCTATTAGGGGGTTGGATCATAGAGACGGAAAAATATGACTTAAATATCATGTATTGGAGGTTGTGAAAAGGGTGATCTAAATTTAAAAATAACTTGGTAGGCCTTGCTAACAAGTTGTAAATTATATGGTTGTCTTTTGGAATTGGAAAGTTATAGTTTCAAATTTAGAAAGAACCATGGAGATTCAAGAGGAATAGAAAATTAGATTCAACAAGAATGTGTCATGTAAAATAGAAATATGAATTAATCAATAAAATGATGAGATGCTACTTTAGATTGATAAAATATTTTTTTATGAGTTTAAGATGGTAGTAGATGGGATATAATTGATGAGATAAATAGTGTTTATAACTAGTAGAAAAACAATGAAAGTTACAATTTATGATGGTACAAAATCTTTAAAAGGATGTGAAATAGGCCAATCAACAATAGGAGTTAAGGAAGGCTAATTTTATTATACGAATCAAGTAGATATTCAAAGGATTGAATAAATATAGATTGTTCATACACAACTAAAAGAAAAGGATGTGGTCTTCATTAAGGATCGAGAGATAGAATTGAATGATGTGATTCCTAAAGGAGAGGTCTTATATTGTGACATGTATTTCAATATTATAGGTTCCTAAAATTTAAAAATAAAATCACACCCAACCTTTAAGATATACTTATTCAATATAAATGCCATGTGACTTATGATATACGTATTCAATATATATGACACATGGTTAAGGATTTGACATGGACACCATTCAACTATTTCATTAGTAAAGTTAACTCATTTTTATTAAGGGCCCTACTAAGCCAAGGGCGATTATTTCTTGAATACTATTCATAGAAAAATTAAAGAGAAATGAAATAAAACCTAATGTTGAAATTTTTTACAATGTACCTTTAAATAAACATTAAAAATTAAAGAGAAATTAATTTTAAAACATCTTGAAATGTTTTACAATCTACCCTCAAATGGACATTATCTTATCTTATGTTTAGTTGAAATAATAGTCCTCTAACTCTATTCCTAGAGGATTTACAACTCAAATCCAAATTATAGATAAAAAGTCTAATAAATAAAATAAAATTTAATAAAAGTTTGATAAATTAAAAATAAAAATAAAAAATTGTAAGATAATTGATAAATTTAAAATGCTTGAATTGAAAAATAATAATTTAAAAAATCATTGAAAAATAAATAAAAACAAGCATACAATTTCACCATTATCAATATGTAAAATTGAAATTATGTAATTAAATACTTTATATAGGTTATGTTTATAAAAAAGAAAATTTTGTTTTTCAGCTAATTGATAGATACAATCAAATGTGGCTTTTAATATTGGGATGGAACATATGTTTGTATGTGTACAACGAATTTATACGGTTGGACGAACATTTATACGTAGGCAAATGGGGTAGCAAGCTAAGTGGGCTTAACTTTCGAGGAAACTCCTTGGTTAAGCGTGCTTTAGTTGGAGTTGAACTTGGATGGGTGATCTTTCAAAAAGGTCCAATGCTTAACCCTTGTGAACATCACCTAGATCCAATAAGTTCTAAGTCTACCATTCTTTCTCATGAAAGATAGGTTCTAAGGAACTACTACTCATAAGTTCAAATCGTAAACTATATAATTGAAACCAATAGCAATACCATAATTTGACTTGATGTAGAAAATATCTCCTACCTCCCAACAAATCTATATTTAACAACCCACCACTAGTCAAACAACTAGTATAACGAAGGGAGAAGCTTGAAAAGATACCCTGCCTGCAATTTCTACAAATCTACTTACTTTCTTAGAGTTTCAACCAACTAGAAACCGTGGTGATGATATTAAAATATTAATTGAACTTACACCTATAAAAAAATTATATTAAATTTATGAATTGATCGTCAAGTGATAGTGATAGTCTGATTTATCCTAGATAAATTATGATTATGGGTCTCATCATTACAACTTGAGACATTATTCTTGAACTAAAGTAGATCTTGGTATACCAAATTAAAGAATGTTATGTACAAACACAAACTTAATTAGAAATTATGTTCTAATTCCTAGTAGTTGAGGAAGTATGGTTAATCTAATTAAACAAATGTTTAGAGAGATAAACTAGGGTTCACCTCTAAGTGAATTTAACCTCTAGACAATTTATAATTTGAACATGTAGATTATTATATATAATTTAGAGTTGATTTTTTCCACCAAAACCTAAAAAGTATGAGTTAAATATGTATCTATTTATATCCTACATATTTAAAATGTCATAAAGAATTTTTATAATATGGGTAACAAAAATGTAGTAACCATTAGCTAAACAAGGTACCTTAATGTGTCTCCACTTAAGGATTTGCCTTGATTAAAGGGTTTTTCTTCATTCAATACAAAAAAGGGAGAGACTTTGAAAATCAAAAGTTACAATAGATGTCTAATAAGATGTCACATGTTTTCTTGGTATCTAAGACACCTACTTAACATTTTCTATGAAAGCAAGTAGATTGATGGAAATCGTAGCACATCTTAGTAGTCAAACAATCTATCCTCACATTTTACACATCATATGTTAAAATAAAAAAAAATATTTAGATTTATTTTGGTAAAATGAACTATTTTTGGTATATTATAGTATAGTTGTTTTTAATGTAATGATAAATGCATAAGTAGTGAAATTTTCTTTAAATATCTTTACTCTTATTTGATACTATTTATATTTATTGTTTAAGATGAGTCATAATCTATAATTCTATTTTTATCTCATAATCTAAATTTCTTATTTGCAAGATTGACCTACGAGGTCAATTTTATGATTTATGAAAATGAGCTTAAAAACTATAAAACTCAAATTCAAATATATTGAAAACCAATCATTTCTGATTAATCATTAGGTGTAAACTCCAAACCCTTACAATTTTGGATTTGTCATTAATAACTAACCCTGACTCATTTTAAAGCACATAAAATTTGATTTAATAAGAGCATTCAAGATAATTCTTTATTATGATGCTGAAGCATCCAAGAATGAATATCCAACATAGCATTTTGATTTTATTTCTGTGAAATTTTGGTTTTCTTATTTTGTTCTCTACTGTCCCACACAAATTTCATTAGTCAAAGCTCTTGGAGTAGAAATACACTAAATATGAAGGGGAACAAGTATTATGGTATGGAAACAAATCATCCAATGAAGGGAAATGAACCATCCTTTTGAAGAAAAATAAAGGAGCAACATTTGAAAATAGAATAGGGGTAGAGAAAGAGAGTTTTATTCCCATCTTGGTGCACAGTTGAGTAGATACAAAGAGTTTGATGGAAGGGAACAACAAGGAGGATGGACTTGTGTCTAGTATGGAGTAGTCACGAGACTTTACAAAAATAAAAATATGGTAATGCCATGTAGAGGGAGGTGTTTAGGGAAATATTTCTATTAATTGGAAATTAAGGGTCACTAAATAGGGGTTTTGTTTTGGCTGCAAACAAATTTAAGGGAATTGCTGATGAAATAGTTTACATAGGTTGTGTTGCCTTACGAAAGAAATTTTGTCTCTTCCTATCAATGGGTCATTTGTGTTTCATGACTAGGTGTATATAGTGGATCACAGAATGTAAATAAATGATTTGTGAAAAAAAAAAGTTTCCAAGTTAATGTGCTATTTAATTGGGGACACTATCATGGAGATTGTATTGTTGTTGGAGTAAATATCTATGCCCTTCCATCTGATGACTGAATGTATTTGAATTTTTTTGAGTTTATGGTTTTTGAGCTACATTGAGTGGTATTAGACCCGGTTCAAATACCTTTAGGATTTATAATTTTGAAGTAGTAATGAATTAATAATGTCTTATAGAGGGTGAGGTTAGAGAGGAGGTAGAGTAGCTAGAGGCTCGAAGCTTGAAATTGTAGAGATAATAAGATCTTATACGATTGGAGTGATGATGGGTATCACTGCATCATTGGATGCCATGGAGATGGCCCAAAGAAGAGGTGTACATATCAAATATGTCACTGATGATTAAGAAGAAGCATAAAATACCAAAGGATGTAAAGATTTGAACCAGCCAGGGCTTGCACTAGGAGAAGAAAGTTGGTTTCTCTCATAAAAGTCAATTCAAAACCTTGATTTGAGCCACCAAGTTACATAGGAGGGTTGAATGTTGAATTTTTGTTGGACTGGATAGAAAACATGGACAAGTATTTTGAATATGTCAACACAAAGGAAGATCTGAAGGTGAAATATGCACACACAAATTTTCAAGGTAATCCTTCCCTATAGTGGGAGCATTTGCAAATGGATAGACATAGAAGAGGAAAGGAGAAAATCAAAACATGGGATCGAATGATGACCAAGATTAAGTCCAAACTTTTCCAGATAATTACCAAATCAATTTGGTAAAGAAGCTTCAAAATTTGAAGCAAATAGAAAGTAGTGTAGAAGAATACAGGGATGTGTTTTACCAGTTTAGCATTCGAGTTGATCAATTTGGGGAAGATGTTGACTAGATTATAAGGTATTTGAATGGACTACATCCATCAAGTCAAGATGAAATCAAATTGATAAATATGCAGTGTGGAGGAGGATTAGTACTATGCTTTAAAGGGAGAAGAAAATTATCAATAGGAGACATAAAAAAAACTCCCAAGTTAAGGGCAGATTGTCATGTAGAAGAGGACAACTAACTAGTGGAAGAGGATTTCAAAATAAACAAGAGGAAACAAGCACATCAAGTATGAATGCACAAGATGAAAAGGGAAGAGGAGATTTATGAAGAGGAATAAGAGACTAATCATGTGGAAGAGGTTCTTTTGGAAGAGGTAGAGGAAGAGGATTTATATGTTTCCAATATGGGGAAACCAGACATAGAGAATTTTAATGTCTGCAAATCCAACATGATGGAAGTAAAGGAAGAGAGGAAAGAGTGCATGTTGCACAAAATGAAAATGAGAAGGTGCCCATTAAAAATGGGGAGGACCCCAAAGATGGAGAACTATTTATGTTGAGAAGAGTCTTGTTGAATCTAGAAAATGAGAAACTCGAACCATTTCAAAGGGAAAATTTATTGCGAACAAGGTACAAGGTGGATTGAAAGTGATACAAAGTGACTGTCAAAAGTGGTAGCACTGATAATATTATATCCGAGGAGATGGTAAGATAGATAAAATTTAAGAGAATTAAGAACCCCAATCCATATAGAGGTCTCTTGGTTGCAAAAGAGCATCAAATATTGGTGAATGAAAATTTTTTGGTGAGTTTTCACATTGGAAATTATAAGGATGAGGTTATGTGTGACATAATTCCCATCAAAACTTGTCATGTTCTCTTGGATTGACCATGGAGTTCAATAGAAATGATATACATGACGGTGAGAAGAATGCTTACACAATCAAGAAGGATGGGAAGGAGTATATGTTGAATTTGATAAGAAATAAAGAATAAGATGTTAAGACAAATGCATGTTTTGTTTCCAAAAAATAAATTTTCTGGGAGTTCAAACGAGAGGAGACATATGTTTCCATGGTTCCCAAATTCATAGCAGTTGGTGCAAAAAAAGAAGATGGTAATATACCAGAGGAAATACAAAGAATATTGTATGAATATGCATAAATATTTATGGAGGATTTTCTGGATGGGTGTCCACCATTGAGGAGCATAAGCCATTGTATGGATTTGCTTCCCAATGCTAGTTTTCCAAACAAGGAACCATATAGAATGACACCAAAAGAAAATGAGGAGATTAATAACAAAGAACATGAATTTCTTGATAAGGGGCTGATTAAAGAAATTCTAAGCCCGTGTTTAGTTCCAATAGTGTTAGCACCAAATATATATATGAAATTTGGTAGATGTGTATGGGCTCAAGATCAATAAACATGATAACAATCAAGTATCAATTCTGTTTGCCACAAATGGATGACTTGATGGACTATTTGACTCGAGAAAAATAATCAAAAAAATTAATTTGAAGAGTGGTTACCATCAAATAGTAATTAGATAAGGGGATGAGTGGAAGACCAAATTTAAAATGAAGGATGGGTTGGGTGAATGGTTGTTAGTGCCATTTGGGTTCGCAAATGTGTCAAGCACTTTTATGAGATTGATGAACAAAGTCTTGAAGCCTTTCCTAGGTAAGTTTGTGATTTTTGTTTAGATGATATTTTGATATTTACTAGGTCATAAGAGGAGAAATTGAAGCATATAAGAGAAGTGCTACAAAGACTAAAAGAGGAAACTTTGATGGTAAATTTTAAAAAGTGTAGTTTCATTCAAAGAAAGAGTTGGTTTATTTGGGTTTTGTGGTTTCTAGTACATTGGTTTGAAAATGGATCCAAAAAAGTTCAAAACTATCCTTGATTGGCCTACACCACAAAGTATGTTTGAATCGAGAATATATAGGAATTTCATCAAGAATTTCAGAAATATTTGTGCTCCAATAATAGATAAAATAAAGGGAAGCAAGAAGGGATTTGTTTGGATAGCAATAGTTGAGTTGAGTTTTAGCATTTTGAAGGAGAGGGTAACTGAGCAGCCTATGTTAGCACTTCTAGATTTCCATAAAGTGCTCCAAGTTGATTTTGATGCAAATGGGACATCGCTAGGAGGAGTTCTAAGTCTAGAGGGCATGCATATAGCTTATTATAGTGAGAATCTAAATGAAGAAAAAACAAATTATTTCATGTATAATCAAGATTTCTATGCGAATGTGCAAGCACTCAAGAAGTGGAGACACTATTTGTTTCCCAAGGATTTTGTCTTGTACATCGACCATCATCCATTAAAATTCATTAATAGCCAAGGTAAGCTAAATCATAAACAAATTAAGTGAGTTGAATTCTTACAAAGTTATTCATTTGTTTTGAAACATATGAGTAGTAAATTGAAATGAGGTGTTGATTCATTAAGTAGGAGGTGTTTGTTGTTGATTCAAATGTGGGTGAATGTGATTGGATTTGACTATTTGGGAGAGTTGTATGAAGATGGTGTAGATTTGGAAGAAGCTTGGGAAATACGGAAGAATCCCATTGGGATTGATAGAGCTCCATGGTTGGAGTAATTTATACAAGAAAAATTGTTATTTAAAGGGAAGATATTGTGCATACCTCAAGGCTCATTGAGGGAAATCTTGATGAAGGAAAAACATAGTAGGGGGTTGAGTGACAAAACATTCACACATATGAATGAGAGCTACTATTGGTTGGGGATGAGTGCTTATGGAAAAAGATTGGCACAATGATGTAGAGTGTACCAATATGTCAAAAGAGTGAAGGAAAACACCTTATTGTACCAGCAGTTGCCAATACCAGAGAGATGATGGGAGTACATTAGTATGGACTTCGTGTTGGGTCTTCCGCGGATGCAAAGATGTAATGATTTTTTTTTTGTTGCAGTAGATAGATTTTTCAAAAATGGCTCATTTATTTCCATGTAGAAAATGTAGTGATGCTTCTCATATAGCTACATTATTTTTCAAAGAGATAGTTCAGTTACATAGATTGCCTAAAAGAATTATTTCAGATAGAGATACAAAATTTGTTTGTCATTTTTGGCATACATTGTTGAAGAAAATGGACACATATTTGGTTTTTAGTTCAGCCTAGCATCCACAAATGGATGGTCAAATAAAAGTTGTTAACCAAAGTTTGGAAAATTTGTTGAGTTATTTGGTTGGTGATAAATCAAATCAATGAGATTAAATTTTGGTAGAGGAAAAACTTCACAAGATTAACGATATCAAATTTTAACCCTTGATATCCATACCAGTATCTGATGTCATCACTAAAATCACCCACATTCGCCAGGTTGTCAGCCACACAGTTGGAATCTCTAAAGGCATGACTGGCATAAGTGACGTCGAAACCATCAATCAAAATTTTTATTTCATCAAAGATATGATTAGTATTCGAAGAGGGAGAATTGATGCCATTAATGCAGTTTATAGTATTCAATGAATCCCCTTCCAGCCACAGTTTTGAACAGTTCTTCCTTTTAGCAAGTTTTCAAGCATCGAGAGCCACCATTGCTTCAGCCATATGGCTATTTTGAGATCCAATTGGAGCAACAGAGGCCGCAATGCACTTTCCTTCAGTATTTCTAGCTATGCACCCACATCTTGCAATGCCAGGGTTACCTTTGGCCGCACCGTCAAAGTTCACTTTGAGCCAACCAGGAGGAGGGGAGCTCCAAACCACAGACTCACAGGGAGAAATAGGGGCATTATACTTAGAGGTGAAATCCCAGTTATGAAGAATCTCCTTATCATGGATCCCTTCTAGAATTTTATGTTTTAACTCAACTTCAACTTTAGTATTTTCAATAATGTTGTTGATAATTTTGGATCCAATCAAGAGAGGAGTGGAATTTTTGTCTTAGAATATCCTATTATTCCTTTCTTTCCATATCCTCCATATGACATGAGGGCCTGTATAGTCCCAAACTAGTTTTCCCAATTGGTGTTGAAAAGGGGATCTCCATTGTTCCAGAAATTCTTGAATAGTATTAGGGAACACCCAGCTAACTTTCCAGTGATGTAACACCACCATCCAAATATCCCTATCAAACTGACAATGAAGCAGAAGGTGAGAAGAGGTCTCAGCATATTTCATACAAAGATAGCATCTATTAGGGATAATCCATCCTCTTTTCTTCAGATTCTTAGTAGTTAGGATTTTTTCCTGAATAAAAAGCCAATAAAAAAAGTTATTTTTAGGGATCAGTGAAGGAAACTAAACCTTAGCCCCTTTGGGTTCCTCTTCCCTGGGGGAGATCATCGAATAGGCAGAGGCCACAGAGAAGGTACCATTAGGATTAGGGGCCCAGATTAGCTCATCTTCACTATTTTCTTCAACAACCCAGGGAGAAAGATCCAGGTTAATATTTGTCAGGATGAGATCAATATCACTCAGGTTTATCCATTTATTTTCTCTCCAGTAATCCACCACTTTACAACCAATTCTGAATTTGCACATCTCTGCAAAGTTATCCATTCTAGGGTACTAGATTAGAGGTTTATCCCTAAACCAAGGATCTTCCTAGAAATTGATTTTCTAACCATTGCCAACTTTCCATCAGGCACCTTTAGTAGCTAGGGGTTTAGCCTTCAAAATGCTATTCCAAATCATAGAACCCTGAATAGCAAGGGGAGAAGAGAGGAAAGAATCAATAGAGGGAGTATCAAAAAGATACTTAGACTTAAGAATTTTGTTCCAACCTTTCTCTTCTTCAAAATTTCTCTAGCACTACTTAGCTAGGAGAGAAATATTAATGTCCTTAATTATTCTGATGCCAAGGCCCCCAAGTTTGACCGGCTTACAGACTTTTTCCCAAGCCACAAGTTAGATTCTATCTTTCACTTCAGTGCCAGACCATAAAAATCTTTTCTGGATTTTCTCAATAGTATCAGCAATCTTGGAGGGGATTTTGAAAAGACTCAGGACATAAACTGGGAGGTTTTGGAGGGAGCTCTTGAGCAGCATAACTTTACCAACATTGCTGAGGAGGGAACCTTTCCAACCAGCAAGATTTATGTCAAACTTGTCCACAATCACAAACCAGGAAGAATCGGGAGGTTTACTACCCAAGGGCAGACCCAAGTAGCTGGAGGGGAAAGCAGCTATAAAACAACCTAGTATGGTCGCCATTCTCCTTGGCCGATTAGGGGGAGTGTTGATGAAGAACAGGGAGCTTTTATCCCAATTTATTAGCTTACCAGTAGCCAAGGAATAGGTGTCAAGGGCCTTTTTGATAGCTATAGATTCTTTGATAGAGGAAGTTCCCATAAGGATAGTATCATCAACGAACTTCTCATGGGAGCAGGGAGGGCAAGAGGACGAGGGGAGAAGGCCAAGAATCTTCCCTTCCAAGACCCCTTTGGAGAACATTCTACCTAAGCTTTTAGCCATGATTGCAAAAAGGATAGGAGAAATAGGATCCCCTTGGCGGAGACCTCTTGAGGGAAAGAAGAGATTAGATGCAGATCCATTCACCAGCACCAAAATAGATGGGCATCCAATGAGTTGCTAAATAAGGCCGATCACTTTCAAAGAGAATCCAAAGGTAGACAGAACTTTGCAAAGGATTTCCAATCCACTCTATCATAAGCCTTATAAATGTTATTAAAGTTATTTTTTAAGATAATTTTGAGTAGATTAAACATTAAATTCATGTATATATATTAGAGCCATTAGATTATTAAACTATGGTATTTTTTTAATAGAGTCATTCACATGATCTTGATTCACGTGGACTGAAGAAGACTTTGGAATTCAGGGATGCATGATTTCATGCATATTTTATATTATATACGCTTTATGTTTTATGTTGTACGGACACTTGATATTTTATGTTATGGACACTTGATATTTTATATTATACACACTTGATGTTTTATATTATCCGATTACGAACACTTGATATTTACATGGGTTTTATGTTATGGACACTAGATTTTAGACAATTTATATTTACATGGGTTTTATTTACATGCTTTATTTGATGGACAATTTATGTATATATCTAGTGTATCCAATTTGAACATTAAAAGAAAATGACAAAAAGAACAAGATATAAGACAATATGAAAATTAAAAGCTTCTCGATATTCAAGATAGAATGAATGAACATGTCCTTGGTAGTTTTAGTAATAAAACAATATAGGTCTGTGCAATAATAAAAAGAGTTGGGTCATCAACAACATGATGTCATTATAGAGCTAAACTAAAATGGAACTAGTAACCAGCAACAATAGAAAAATATTTAATAAGCAACTAAAATTATGCAGACATAGTAAATATGAAGCCAAATGCATTTACAAATTTAACTAAACTTAACTAAAATTTAGTGAACATAGTAAATTCAACTAAAAATTAATATTTGTGAGTATGTAAATGTAATACCATCATACATACCATATTCCAGTTGACAAAGTTCATTAAAATTTCTTCAAACAAAATGGTGTCGCTATGGACCTAAAGCAAAATTCAACTAGCAACATGCAATAATAGGAAAAAAAAATAATAAACTTAACTAAAATTTTGTGAACATAGTAAATACGAAGCAAAATTCAACTACAAATTAATGTTTGTGAGTATGTAAATGTAATACCATCATACTTACCATATTTAAGTTGATGAGGTTCATTAAAATTTATTCAAACAAAATGGTGTCACTATGGACCTGAAGCAAAATTCAACTAGCAACATGCAATAATAGGAAAAATATTTAATAAACTTAACTAAAACTTTGTGAACATAGTAAATACGAAGCAAAATTCAACTTAAAATTAATGTTTGTGAGTATGTAAATGTAATACCATCATACTTACCATATTTAAGTTGATGAGGTTCATTAAAATTTCTTCAAACAAAATGGTGTCGCTATGGACCTGAAGCAAAATTCAACTAGCAACATGCAATAATAGGAAAAAAAATAATAAACTTAACTAAAATTTTGTGAACATAGTATTTACGAAGCAAAATTCAACTACAAATTAATATTTGTGAGTATGTAAATGTAATACCATCGTACTTACCATATTTAAGTTGATGAGGTTCATTAAAATTTCTTCAAACAAAATGGTGTTGCTATGGACCTGAAGCAAAATTCAACTAGAAACATGCAATAATAGGAAAAAAATTTAATAAACTTAACTAAAACTTTGTGAACATAGTAAATACGAAGCAGAATTCAACTACAAATTAATGTTTGTGAGTATGTAAATGTCATACCATCATACTTACCATATTTAAGTTGATGAGGTTCATTAAAATTTCTTCAAACAAAATGGCGTCGCTATGGACCTGAAGAAAAATTCAACTAGCAACATGCAATAATAGGAAAAAAAATTAATAAACTTAACTACATTTTTGTGAACATAGTAAATATGAAGAAAAATTCAACTACAAATTAATGTTTGTGAGTATGTAAATGTAATACCATCATACTTACCATATTTAAGTTGATGAGGTTCGTTAAAATTTCTTCAAACAAAATGGTGTCGCTATGGACCTGAAGCAAAATTAAACTAGCAACATGCAATAATACGAAAAAAAATTAATAAACTTAACTTAAGGGGATCTCTTAAGGGGTGAGAAAATTGGGTTGACTTAAGGGGATGTCTTAAGGGGATATCTTAAGGGGAGAAAAAATTGGGTTAACTTAAGGGGAGGTCTTAAGGGGATATCTTAAGGGGTGCAAAAATTGGGTTTACTTAAGGGGACATCTTAAGGGGATATCTTAAGGGGTGCAAAAATTGGGTTGACTTAAGGGGATATCTTAAGGAGATATATTAAGGGGAGCAAAAATTGGGTTGACTTAAGGGGAATTCTTAAGGGGATATCTTAAGGGGAAGTCTTAAGGGGAAGTCTTAAGGGGATATCTTAAGGGGAAGTCATAAGGGGATGTCTTAAGGGGAAGTCATAAGGGGATGTATTAAAGGGATATCTTAAGGGGTGGAAAAATTGGGTTGACTTAAGGGGACCTCTTAAGGGGATGAAAGTATTTAAATAGATATATACACATGTATACCTACTTGTGTTTTAATAGATATATACAGAGGTATCAAAAAATTCATAAATACACATGTATACTTACTTGTGTTTTAACTTATTCCATTGTACCACAAGCCTCAATTTTCTGCAATGCATACATAATAAGATTATGACATGTTAAGGTGATGTAAAAATGAAATAAATTATATAAGAAGTTATCAAAAATTCTAGAAGTACACATATATCTAAATACATGTATATACTTATTCCATTGTACCATCTGCATCCTCTCTTTTCTATAGTGCATCTATAATCATCTCATGTTCTTCTATAGAAATTTACCACAACTCTTTCTTAAACAGTCTCCCACAATATCTCGATAGCTTTATATTAGTTGCCAAAAGCAAATACGAGTAGTGGATAATCTTCTTATGTTTTTCATAGTCTTCAAATGCAAGCAAACCATTCTTCCTTGTTAGGTGTTTTCGTAACCATGTGCCAACAACCACCACTGAACCTGTAGGATAATGAAATCCATCATCATCTTCTCTAGGCTGTACTAACTTATGTTTGGTCTCAACGCATCTATCCAACCAATACTCTATTTCCTCTTCATTGTTCTCAGGTGCAACAACAACATACACATGTCTTGCAAATTGCAATATAAATTGACAATAATTAAATTACCATATATTTTAATTGCAAAAAAAACAACTTATACCAATATTTGAATTCTTGAATATAAATTTATACAGAAAATACAATTACCTTCTTGTACAAGGTTTGAAAGACGATCGTAGTCCTCTGATGCAAATATTTCATCATTGTCTTCAAGTGTTGCTTCATTTTTCTCATATGTTTGATCAGGTGTTAGTGATCTTTGCTTCCACTCTTCGACCCATTCTTTATTCTTGAAAGAATTCCAATCACTTGAAATACAAAATTGACAAAAACATGCAAGCTCCCTTGTCCACAAAGTCCATGTGTTTGCATCTGAACTTTTAAATGAATTCCATGATGATGATCCACTAATTCTTTGACAGTCAAGTCTATGTGGAATGTCATTTTCTTTAATTAAAGAAGAATATCATTTAATTGTACGATTCTTGTTTGATGCTATAGATAATCTTGAATTGCACCAATCCAAAATAGCATGCACATCTTTAAATTTAGCTGCATCCTCAAATTTTAATTGCTCTCTAGCCAAAATTCTCTTCACACATGCACCATCTCCATCATGTTCTCCTCTACCATGTCTAGCTTCAAAAAAAACTTGAAATATGTGGTATATTGGTTTCCTTGTGAACCCTACTAAGCCAATAAAACATTAGAGCATTCTTAAATTGGCCCATACAATTATTAGACCATATGATATGTTCTCTCATGTGGATTTCTCATTCTCTTAAATTAATATTAAATTTTTCAAAAAAATGTTGAGCAAACTCTGGCGAGTGCATCCGATTATCACTTAAATAGAAATGATACTCCCTCATGATTCTTCTATCATCTGCTGTACTATCATGTGCATGTCTATAAATAATATGAACAAACATAGACACTTGCATTGAATTGTAGTATTGGTCTTGAGTTTCCTCTTGTGGAGCAAGAGCATAATTTTCTGCAAAGTCGACCACTGATAGTATAGTACCAATTGGAAATATATTTCTACATGTGTGGAATTGACCATCAAGTCATCTAGAATATTGAGAGTGTTTCACATATTTTGGAACAATCTTACCCTTGAATTCTAAAATGAATGCATGTACACTATGTTTTTCTATGATTAATTCCAATCTCTTTCCAATTTTTCCATCTTTTAGAGGATACTCAATATTATTAAATCTTTTAACATCCACTAATTGTCGTCCATAATTTTTTTCACTAATTTAATACATGCAATGTCCAATTAATGAAAAATTTCCACAAGTAGTGTATTGTCCAGAAATACATGAACTTAAGAAAAATATTTCCCCATTCAATCTTTCACAAAACAAACTTGCTACAAACTCCTTGATTGTCTCAGGTGGTATATTAATGTCACAATTCTCCATAATCTTGTTAGCATGTAAACTACATCGTATATATTGAAAAACATCATAGTGATAACGAAATTGAACATGTGTTTTGCAACAACAAGATATTCGTTGCTTATTGATTTTCATATACCAAGGCTTGCAATTTTCAAATGATCTTTGACTAAGAGTAATTTGCCCAGGTAACACAACCTCATCTAAAAAATTCTTATAAAATTCAGTTTTTGTTGTGTCTAATAAGTGTTTTGGATGAGGATCACAAACATTACACCCCACTCTTAATTTCAAAACATCTCTCGCATTAGATGAAACCGTTGTATTATCATGCCAATACTTTTCAAGCAATGATTTGATTTTAGGACTCAATTTCATGTCAGATCGTGGGAGTCTACCACTAAAACTCCAACATTGGTTAATTGGATCATTTTCAATAGTTGATCT